>JAZKJV010007668.1:0-210436 GCA_037367405.1 Ottelia alismoides
TCTAAGGACAGCAATGAATGTCGCATGGTTTGGTTTCACCTTTTCTGCTCTCATCCTTTCAAAAACTTCAAGGGCTTCAATTCCATGGCCATGTTGTGCATAGCCCGAGATCATGGCATTCCAGGATACAATATCCCTCTGCCGCATTCTTTCAAACATATCAAAGGATTCGTGCATATTACCACATTTTGAGTACATGTCAACAAGAGCGCTTGATATGTAAATGTCCCTCTGCAGCTGCTCTTTAATGATTTGAGCATGAATTTGCTTCCCAAGCTCAATTGTTGCCAAATTTGCACAAGTGTCTAGAACAGTCGAGTATGTGAAGTTATCAGGCTTCAGTCCCTTCTCAAGCATTCTCGAAAAAAATATCTGTGATTCCTCACTTTGCTTTAGTGATGTGAATCCAGATATAATTGCATTCCAAGAAACCATGCTCTGGTTCTCTAATCTCTCATGAAGTTTCTTAGCCTCATCCATATATCCACATTTGCAATACATATCAACAAGTGAACTACCTATAAATGAATTACCACCCATTCCAAACTTGATGCTCCTAGCATGAATCGTTAATCCATGATCTGGAGAAACCAAGGCAGCACATGCTTTGAGAGCGCTACCAAATGTGAACTCGTCTGGTTTCCATCCCATAACATAGCATATCATCAAAATGTAGTAATGTTTCTTCATAGTTCTTATTTCTCTCTAATGCGGCAATCATAACATTCCACGAGACAGCATCTTTTATACCCATATCCCTAAAGATCTCGCAAGCCTCACCAAGAAACTTGCATTTCGCATACATATCTAAAGCTGCATTCTGCACGGTTATCGTCGAATCTAAATTCCTTTTGATGGCAACGGCATGCATCTGCAGTCCTTCAGAATACCTTTCACTACCTGCACAAGCACTGAAGGTACCTGATAAAGTAACTTCATTTACCCCAATACCAGACCTGTTCATTCTTTGGAACTCCTCTAGAGCTTCAAAGCATCGGCCATTACGGACAAGACCAACAATCATGGCATTCCAGGACTGCAAGTTGCGCACGGGTAGCAATCGAAATACTCCTTGAGCATCATCCAAGCATTCACATTTCGCATACATATCTAGAATTGCAGTGCCAACTATGGAATCCAAACTGAAGTTATTCTTCAAGGCGTGGCAATGCAACTGCCTACCCAAAATTCAAGGATGACAATCCTGCACATGATCTGAATATGCTCGCATATATCGACTGGCTGACCTTCTGGCCCTTCACGTAGCATATCCATAAACAACTCCACGCCGTCAACATGACATTCATTCTGAGCACAGCCCGCGATCACTGCACCCCAAGAAACACTGTTCTTCACACGCATCTCGTCGAAAAGCATTATTGAGCTATCCAAACACCAGCATTTTGCATACATATCAACCAGCGCACTACCAGCCACCACGTCTTGATCCAACCCAGCACGGATCGAAAGCGCATGCACCTGACCACCCAAGCAGGCATCCTCCATGCACGAGCACGACTTGAGTACAAGAGCAACCGTAGTAGCATCCCAACACCCATGCTCCCCCCTCATTCTAATGAACACTTCCACGGTCTGAACTGCGCTCCCGGTGCGAAGAAAGCCGGACATGATCGAATTCCACGAGATCACGTCCGCGCTCTGGCATCGCTTCGAACAGTGCCAACACATCAACCATCGACCCGGCACGTGCGTAACCAGAGATCACGGCGTTCCAGGAGACAACGTCTTTCAGGGGCATAAGGTTGAACACCTTGCGTGCGTGGTGGAGGGAGGAGCAATTGACGTACATGTGGATGAGACAGTTGGTGACGAAGGTGGTGGGGGTGAAGCCGGAGGTGATCATGTGGGCGTGGGCCTGCTTGCCGGGGTCTGGGTTGGTGGTGGCGGAGCATTCCTGGAAGATTTGGAAGAAGGCCTTCCTCGGGCGGCCTGTGGTCGTGGAGAAAGGGAAGGATGGGGGCTTCGGACGGAGGGGGAGGAGGAGCAGTGGTTTCACATTAGAGATGGGACTCTTGTTGAACACCATTGAAGGAGGAGGGATTCATGTTTTCTGCACAGTTGTGGGGTTGCCAACGTTGAACATTGTTTTCTTTTTGGATTTAAATCCCGGGATTTTTAAGTTTATTCTATTGCAATAATACCTCCGCTCCTCTTTAAATTGAAGAACTGTGATCACCTCATAACTTTTGTGAGTACACTTTAGCCCCCTCTAAAACTTCGTAGATTACATATGTGACCATGCCTCTAAGATTAGTTAATGTTATGTTTGATAGTCAGATTAAAATATGATAAAAATACTTATAAACAACAAACACTAAGGCATATGTCTTTTTTTATTATTCTTACTAACCATCTTCTTGTTATTACAATGGTTGAGTAAACTTTTATTAAAAATTTCTTCCACCTTGTCTACAACACCCTGCAATTCCTTACAAGTGGAGGTGCATTTTAGAAAAATCTCATTTTCCAATTTGCACACTACATCCATTAGAAACGAGGGGATCTATTAACGTGTGTGACGCTTTCTTTAAGAAAAAGTTTTGTTTTTAGAAAAAAAGTGCATAAACCTCCCTCTTTTCACATGTAGAGAATCTCTTTTTTCCCGGATCTCTTTCTACCTTCCGAGGCACATCTCCTAAGGAAAGTAGATCATCACATTGATACTCTTTTGAGCTCTATCATCTTTTTCTCATTTTAGCTCTATCATTTCAACTTCACACTTCAATTTTATTGTTTCTTATATTTATTGGATCCGATGCTATTGGTGGAGAGGGGATGGTGGAGATACCGATGAGGAGATTTAGAGGAGGAGAGCACCACTATGGATAGACGGAGAAGATCTTTCTAAGAGAATGGGGTAAGTGCTGAAAAGGTCGTATAGTAGAGGAGGTGGAGGAGGATATACTAGAGGAGGACGGATTATGTATGTACGTGTGTGGGTGTCTACAAAGAGGAGGACGATTGAAGTAGGAGAGGATAAGGGGAGGAAAGGTGGAAGGAAGGGGAAGAAAAGGAGGAGGGGAGAAAGGGAGGTCTAATGAGTGGAGTAAGAGGAGGGGTTAGATGGTTGGGTACAAGACAAGGGGTTAAAGAAAGAGATTTTAGGGATTCTTCAATGATTTGTCTTTTGTCGGATATGGTTATGTGTTGGCTTAATTGGATTTTGGTTCTTATTGTTGATGGATCTTTCTTATTCGTTGAGCTTGTTTTAATATTGAGTAATATTTGGGATTTTTACCCGGCAGACCCTGTAATCTTTTGCAATTACCGCTACGACCTTTGAAACATCCTAATTCCTCCCCTGCCCCCGTAAACTTGCTCCGTCTTACTCAACAAACCCCTGCCGTCAATTTTAACTATATTTGAGTCAATCATTTGGGTTAGTCTTGAGTTAATGCCTCTATCGTCTTCCTCCTCTTGCTCCTCTCACAGCATCGCATGTCAAAGCCGAGGAGGACCCCTCCCATCTTGCCCTCCTGTAAAGCTCCTCCCCTTGCCGACATTCTTCCCCAGGCGTCAACATCCACGGATTCCTCCCTCCCCTTTTGTTTCTTCTCCTCCACTGACAGTGGACATCTTCCAACCATGTGCTCTACCTCCGCACACAGAAAAGTCCTCCACGCCCCACCCTTCACAGTGCGCTACCATTCACCACGCTGCCGCCCAAGCTCGGTCGCCCTAACCACCCCCGAGCACCTTCCCTCACAGGTCGTCTCGTCGTATTTGTGCATTGACAACAGCTTCAATCATGCGTGAAGGCTCGCTCCTCTGTCCTCTCCATCTTCTCCTACAGGTTCTCTCTGCCACCGGCCACCATGGCGGGGGGGCATGGGGGCTCCATCGCCGGGCCAGGTGGGGAGGGGTGTGGCGGGAAAGTAGCATCGGGCGGGGGGGGGGGGGGGGGGGGGGGGGGGGGGGGGGCTCCATCACCGGGTGGGGGGGGCAGGGGGTCCGGATTTGTCTCGATGATCTCACGAACAAACAGCACGACATCGATGGCAGAAGCCACATTGTTGTCACCAAGAAAATCCATCAGCAGTGCACGACAGAGCTCGCCACCTCTGGGAACTTGACGGCACACGAATGGATGGCCTGCACGAGCATCTGCCGATACTCCCCATTCTTCTCAAGCTCGCCACTCTGGGTCTTCATGACCTCCTTCTTGAGGTTCAGCACCACCTCATCAATGTTCCTTGGGGTAATGAGCTCAAGCACGATGTCAATCGTCTTCCTCCTGATGTCAAGGTTCTGGCTCGAAAGTGCCCGCAGCACATCCATAACCATTTTCCACCATAATGTCCCTGAGAGATGCCTTGAGCTCATTAAGCCTATCAAGTACGATGAGCTTGACATTGTTGTCTCTGCGACAAGAGGAGCTCGCAGTACTTGCCCGCAGCAGCCCTGATTGCAGTGGATGCAGAGGATAGGGAGACAAGCGTGCCTGCACACTCATAGATAACGGCGGTGGAGGGGGCATTGAGGAGAGAGAAGATAATCTTGATGTACTTGCCCGGGTGTAGGGAAGGGGGGGGATGCATCATCGGCGGTAGGGGGTGGCGGGTGCTCTATCGTCAGGGACCTGGGCGTGGGTTGGGTTCCCACGGGTCAACATCGATCAGGGGAGGAGGGAAGAAGCCGGGCAACAAAGCTCCTCGGTCGCGGTCAAGGGGTAGAACGTGGATGGAGGAGTTGTTCACAAGGCTTCTCAACGGCGGCAGGACGCAAGGCTCAAAGCTTGACGCTGGCGGGGGACGGCGCAGGGGGATCAGCTCCTCCAGGATGATGGTGTGGCACTCAATGTAAATTTGGTAAATAAATTGGGTATAAAAAAGGTAACATAACAGAATCCGGTTAATTTTAACGGGTACATGAACGGAAGTTAACCACATGGTCTGTAGGGTAACGATTAGCAAGTTTACGAGGTCGTAGGAGGAATTAGGATGTTTCAAAGGTCGTAGCGGTAATTGCAAAAGATTACAGGGTCTTCCGGTGTAAAAATCCCTAATATTTTTTGGTAACTCTTTCTCTTTTGAAATAGATGAAAATCAATATTGGAATGCCAATAAGGGAGACCCTCAATTGAAATCGATAATAAAGATATTATATTAGATTAACTACCATAGTAATATTTAATGGTATGCGGAACTATTTATTTAAAAAAATATAGTATCTTTGAAAACTACGCTCTCTATCACTCTTAATTAGATAGAATTGCATTGTTTTGTAGTAGGTGGTAGAGAAAGGTCTTCAAAATGACCACAGGAGAAAAAATGTTCAATTAGACGATCGGTTTCTGTAGTTGAAAGATCGGTTGCACAGTCAGTGGGTGAGACCGAGTGCCTAAGAAGTGTCTCATCCACCCACAGAAAATCCTTGAAGTGTAATGCAAGCTGATCATTGGAAGATGAGGTCATGCTAGCATCTAAACTCTCATCCTCGAAAATCATCACATTCCATCAATCGGGAGGATGTAAGGTTGATGAGCGGGGCTAACAAGATGTGGCATATGAAAATGTAGGTCCTCAACAAACAACATTCAGTGGAATGGCTCAGGGTATTGATCAAAATCTATTATTTGCTTTATGGGGATCTGGACATCAGCAGAAGGAAAATAGATTGGATGGTAGGATGGGTGACACAATGCGGGTTTCGAATCCATCTCCTGAAGTAACGACATAGGTTGTACTATAGGCTCCTGAAACAAGACGTACAGAACTGACTTGAGGGTTGGTAGTGGGAATTGGAAACATACAACATTGGTATCATCATCCTCAATTTGTATTGTCTCAGAGATCATATCCTCAACCTGGTGTGCAATCGATGAAACCTCAATAATACAATCACACAAATCAAATCCATAATCTTCCAAAGGAAACACACTCATTCCAGCCTTAAATTTTTATGGCTCTATAACATTACCAGTCTCCTCAATGCGGGCCTCATCATACCGCACAACATGACTAAGAGCAGAAGAAGGTGACATGGGAGGGAGCAAAGAGGGTGGACGGGAAATATGAGAGAAAATTTCGGATAGGACTCCAACCGCACAACAATTGAGGTTGAACCAGACGAGGTAAAATTGTGGCGCAAGAAGAGAGTCATCTTAAGCCAGGACCATGAATGCAGACACAAACGGGATATGGGTGAAAAGAGGCCGTAAGATCGGATTGGAGATACGGGTGACCCATGATCACGTTGTAGATGATGTTGAACAAGAAAGAGGACTCAAAAAATGAAAAGAAAATAAGACTTGAAGACTGATAGTTTGAGATAAATGCACTCGGATCCAAAGTCGACAATCAAACACAATGCAAACTCCAATTCACCAACTCGACACAGTGAATACCATGAGAGATCGGTTAATTATCTTTTCAAAATTAAAATTTGGTGAATTTCAAGCAGTTATGCAAACTCACAAGTATAGTCTCCTAGAGTGGTTGTGTTCTAGTCGATGTAGTACATCTACTAGATCATAGGGACCACTTCATTTACAGTTGAAGGCAAGTGCTTGCAGCGAGTAATAAGGTCCAAGAGCCGACCCAAGCGCATAGGGCACAAGTCTAAGGATGGGGGCTCTAGTCCTTAAGTGTGCGTGCCTCGCTCAGTCAGAATACAACCTATGTAGAATGAGGGAGTTACTCTTCCCAAAACGATGAATCTAATTATGTTTGATTTTAATGTCAAATAAAATTATCAATCCTGATTTATTTTGGTTATAACCTTTTTTAGATATTTTCATGCACGATGCCTACCAAGGTTCCAATTCCTTTAAAATCCTACGATGATGAAAAATTAGAGGAAGAAGTTCGAAACAATAATGCAAGCGAGAAATCAATGATGTATGCTCACTCAGAAATGCTTACCTTGCTTTACAGCTCTCTTCGTGCAGGATGCTAAATAGAAATTGAAACCTATGCTATATGCAGAAGAAAAGTCCGATGAAATAGCCCTAATACATGTTATTAATCACGAAGAACCAGATGTTAGCTACTCAAAAGTGGAGCCCAAATGTTCGGTCTCGGAAACTCTTCGGTGTCTACCACAACGGATCTTGCTAGCCCTATATAGAGCCTCTCTCTGTGCTCGGTTCCAAATTTAAGCAATCAACATTTAATTTGTCCAAGTCCAAGCGTAATATCTATAGGTACATACAATAATTAGGGATGTGGATCTTAAACTACCAAGCAAGAAAGTCTTAAGTCAGAGCTCAGTCACACAAATCAAATAAAATAAAAGCAAAAAAATCAAAATGCGGGAAACAAGGAAAAAGAAATGGTAGAAAAGCTGCAAAAAATCTGACGAGGCCTCCAGTGAAAAATCATTTGGGCAATGGACCTCGGAGTGTCACGTTGATCGGAGAGTTCAAATTATTACAAATTATATATGACTCTCTCTCTCTCTCTTACTTAAAATACAAAATAAAATAAAAGTACATAATGATATTGTTCTCAAAATGTCTCCAGGTCATCTCTTATTGCTCTCTTCTATAGATATGTACTGAAAAGCTAACTCTACTTCACGTGGGTGTGCATGCCTCCTAAGTGCACATCCCTAGATTGGTGGTCCCCCACAACAAGGTCAAACAAAGAGATGGTTAGATAGTTCTATATAGAATAAAAAATAGAACAATAAATAATACAAATAAAATTGATAAGAAGGATGACAAACAATCTATGCGACCTTGCTCCTCGGCAACGGCGTAATTTGATGATTACAATAAATAGGGGAGAAATCCTAACGTTCGGTCTTGGAGAATTTGTGATGCTTGACAAGTCGGGTCCGGAAATCATTGCATCGACTGCACTCTCGCCTCTCGTATTTCCACAATCTTATGCATCAACAATCAACCAACAATAATGCTCAAGTAATGAATAAGGTGAGTTAAATTTTATTATACCCTATAAAATGATATGTATAGTATGCAAGTGTAGGGCTCAAACCACGAAGGAGCAACATAGCCACAAAATTTGACAATCAAAAGAAAAATCAACAAATGTTTTTGTGTGTTTTATAGGGCTTTTTAATTTTTATGGGTTTTCAATATTTTATATTTTAAGGTTCTTAATTTTTTTAATTTTATATTTTTTAAATTTCTTTTTTATATTTCTCTTAGTTTTAGTTTCCCTTTTCTTTTTAATAAATAATAAATATATATACGTGCATAAAGATAATATGTATAATATAGCAACTATATAGGATATAAACATACAGTATATATCAAAAATATCCTAAAGTACAGTCCATTTATTTTTTAGGTTTTTTTAATATTTGGGGTATTTGAAAATACTGATAATAGATATAAGTAATAGAGGATGGGGAGCTTGCACCAAGGTGCATGTAACTTTACATGCACTGGGCCTTATATCATCCACTTTTTTTACTTTTTTGAAAAATACCACCATGTATATTCATCTATATATCCCTCCAATATGCCATTCGAATTTCGTCAGAAAAAGAGACTCCTATGCCCTCCATCTAGAACAGGTCGATTACAGCAATTTTAAGACCGTTAAAATTACCTGTTCTAGATGGAGGTCATATGAGTCTTTGTTTCTGACAAAATTCGAATGACATATTGGAGGGATATATAGATGAATATACATGGTGGTATTTTTCAAAAAAGTAAAAGAATGTGGAAGATATAAGGCCCGGTGCATGTAAAGTTACATGCACCTTGGTGCACGCTCCCCATCCTCTAAGTAATATATAGTAATAATATATAAGCTATATATATGATAATATATCTATAAATAAGACTATAAATAGTCAAAAATTATAGAATAAAATGTTTTATCTTTTTTATAATTTTATCTGTTTTGGCATTTTTCTTATAATTTTTGCTAATTTTTTGTATTTTTAATTAAATAAAAAATTCAAAATAATGTTTAATAATAGGACTATTTAAGAATTTCAAAATAGATAAATACCTTAAAATTTTCTTAAACTATTTTTAAATATATAATATATAATACATGCTAACTTCAGAGATGGAAACTAATATTTTTGGATTTTAAATAAATTTTTAATAGATTTTATAAGGTTTTTGCTGTTTTTTAATTTTTAATGTTTTTCTTTTGTAATTTTTAGTGATTTTTGGTTTGTAGTTGCAAAATACAAAAATAAAGGGGTTTTTATCAGTTGTGCCCCTATGAGATATTGCAATTTCAGTTATGCCCCTCTCTTTTTTAAAATATTAGTTATGCACATGTCTTCTTGCAAAATTCACAGTTCTGACCTTCTATTAAGGTAAAGTGGGGACATAACTGATATTATAAAAGGGCAGAACTGTGAAATTTGCAAGAAGGTTGGGGCACAACTGATATTTCAAAAAATGGAGGGGCATGACTGATATATATATCTAAAAGAGGCATAATTGGTAAACCCCATAAAGATACTCAAATTTTTTGGAATTTTACAAAAAATTTTATAATTTTTATTTTAGAATATAATAGGAGAAATATGCATTATTTTTGTATTTTTAAAAAATAAAAAATAATTTTAATAACCTCATAAAAATATATGTGAATTAATTAAGTTTCAAACACTTAAAATAACTTTCCTATAAATTTTTATATGCAAGATGTTATTTTTAATGATACAAATACTAGAAATAAATTTAATTGCACTTATAGATACCTAAATGTAATTTACAAAAAGTATTTATTGATTTCAAAATACTCTGCTTATGTCTATGGGCATACATGCAAAAAGCCTCGAATATTTGAATATAAAACGCATTGGTTGGGGTATATTTGTAATATTCAAAAAGCTACAGGTCCTTAATGCAGTTTGTCCAAAAAAGTTACATTGGAATTTAAAACTACTAGACTAAAATGAAATACATAAAACTAGAGGGGGCAATTACAAAATGCCTACAACCTCACGTGTGGTGGCGAGGGACCTAACTACAAATGTTAAAAACCCAGGGTTCATAGTACAAATGCATATTGATATTTTTAGACTAAATAGAAAGTACAAAAGTTGAGGGGTGAAAGAATGCAAAATACCTCATTAGGCGTGTGGGTGGATGGCTCTGATCGTTTCACTTTTCTACGTAGTACCTCCCGAACAGTCGATGGCTCTTTGCCGATCAACTGTGGAGATCATATACTAAAAGGAATCGACGATCAATATCATTGAAGATCGGATGGTAGTTGTACGTTCTGGACTAGGATCCTGATCCAATGGCGGATGAGATCGATAGAATAACATGGAAGAAGCTTCGCTTAGGCAAGCTTCCTCCAGTGAGATCTCCTTCCTATGGTGTCTTCTGACGCTGCTAAGGGGTGCAAAAGATGACTGAGGTCGATCTGCATCTGCTTGGATGCTCGAGAGGTCCAGAGCCAACAATGGGGCACTCGAGCTCAAAGAGGAATCGGAGCACCTGGAACCTTCTATGCAACAAAATCCGCCTCCATAGAGGTTTTTGACCTTCCTGACCTGCACGAGAAGCTTAGGCATACAAAAATAGAGGTATATGGGGTCTTATTGTGTGGATGGAGTGAAGTGAGGTCATGGAGGCACTCTTTAATGATGGGCGGCAGAGGAGAGAGGATCTCCTGATCAAGGACATATCATGTGGAATGAAATGGCTTGAGCCACAGAGAGATGAAGGGGGCAGAAGGTGGAGGTGATAGGATGGTCGAAATAGGCCTAAGGTACAATGGAACAGGTGGCCGGAGCTGGAGCTCTGACATAACTATAGCTTCATAATTTAACGAAATAAAAGACGAAATTGAAAGAAACTAAAAGCTACATTGCGCTAACCATAATGCTAAGAATGAAAAGAGCGAGAAAACTATGGCTCAACCTGTAGAACAAGGAGCAAAGGTGGATCTCTTCCTGAAGGTCTCTGGCGAACTCGAATCTCCGCCTCTGATCCTCTTCCTCCACACCAAAAGCTCGGCTAGCTCGATGTTATCACCAGCAAGCTCATACACGAGAAATCTTAGAGATTTCAAGGTTAGAACAAGATCTAATTTCAAATGAGGTCCGACAAAGGTTATTTTACAGAAGGTGGTTTGATCGAGGCCATTGCTCGTAGCATTGATCCATCGGTCGAGAAAACATGCTAGTGTGAAAGAACATTGATAGAGAAGCAAAATCAAAGAACGAGTTGTCCCCAAAAAATTGCAAGGATTGGGCGAATAAAATCAAAGAAGAGCGGATGGTCAATAGTTATGACAACCCTACAGGAATAGGGGACAAGTTGACCAATGGGTCAACCAAGGTCGGCCCCCTATTGGGCCATGTAGGCTGTCAGAAGACAAAATAGGAGATAAATAATAAATAATAAAATAATAAACAATTTAATTAAATAAAACTCAAAATACAAAAATGTTTATTATTTTATGTAGTATTTTATTATGATATTTATTTATTTTTCGAGTTAATTTATTAGATGTCAATTTTTACATGTAACATTATAGGTATATTTACCTATATATTGGGGATTTTATTATTTGTATTTTAGATTTTTATTATTTTATAAATATAATTTATATATTTATAAATTATTTAAATACACATTTAGGTATTTTTATTATATTTTTTGAGTTTAATTGTATACTTAAAAATTATATGTATTAATTATGTGGGTATATTATAAGGGTGTTTACCTATGTTATTAAGGTATACTTATTTATTTTGATGGATTTTTAATTGTTTTATTATAATTTATTATGTAAATATATTTTAAATAATATTTACAAATGTATAAAAATATAATAAAGTGACAAATGTAAGGAACAAATATAATGATTCTGTTATACAGATGTCTTGCATAATGAGGGCCTAAAAGCCAACTTTCGCATCTTAAATCCAAATTGAATGAAACCACCTTAATTAATTAAATAAATAAATTTTATAAACAATAAAGATAAATTTGATGAATTTTGAGTTTCTATGGAGAATATACAGGTCTGGAAGTTTTCTTTGTGGCTTTTTATTCTGTATGTCCGGGCACACTATGCATTATTTTTAAGCAAAATAAATTTTATATTTTTCTTTGTATTTTTATATACAAATTTCATGTTCAAAGTTTATTGATTTGAAGAATAAATAATAAATAATAAAATGGTTCCTAAAAAGCATTTATGGGATAGGTTTATTATGTGAATTTTGGCCTTTATATCCCACTACTTTATTCCTTCTCAGCCAAGTAAATTCTTGACTTAGACATGGAGTTTAAGATCATTCAATACTTTTGATATTTTATTCATTTTCCTTTTCTTCTTTTATTCTTTAATTTTGTTATTATATACAATATTTTATACAATATTTTATAGCACAAATAATGAGTGTTATTTTGCACAAATTAATGTCATTTACATGCATTTAACTACAGATTTAAGATCAAAATGAGAGAATAAAGGCGATGAAATGGAGATTCATCAATGGCCCAACTAGAAAATAAAGAAATGCAATAAATAATGTAAATTAAAAATAAAATATTAAATGAAGTCAAATCAAAAGGTGTTGAACATGAAAGTTGTTTATCTTTTCAAGATCTACAATTCTTACATAGAATGCCAAATCAAAATACATTTTATATACAAATTTATTATTTTTGCATGTATATTTAAGTTATTTAAAGATACTTTTTAATTTTTTTCGTTATATATTTTTTGTAATTGGGTTTACGAATAATATACAATATAATTATATTCAATACTATGTTAATTTTTTATTGGAATTTTAATCATATGAAAATACATAAAATAAAGAGAGTCATAATACACCCAATATGCATATTTGTTTATATATACTAATTATTTTTATTTAACTAAAGGGGTTTAAGTGTTAAAAAGAATTAATTATTAGTTAAACTAAGTGAATAGTTCAAGATAAAGGGATAATAAATCTAAATAATTATGATGAATAAAGGATTCATCAATCCCTGGATGCCGTTTCTTAATAAACAAGAAAAGGTCTCTCGTTGTTGATCTATTTTCTTCCACTGCTACTGTGACTCTTCTTCTCCCGAATGCAATTCTCTGAGGTATTCTTGAAGACGATCTCGTCGATGTATGCGGATGAAGATCGTGGTCCATCGTATCCTGGGAGTGGATCGCAAGTACCCAATGCACCTGTATTGTGGGAGTGATATCTGATCTAAGGATCATCCGTCATGGAAGCTTTAGTGATTTCTAATCTATTTACTATATTGTTTGCCACAATATGTTTATTTCTTTAAATGTCCTGAATCTCGCCCTAATATTTTGTTCTTCGTAATAAAATCAGTTCATGTTTGCATATTGCAATCAGATTATGAATCGGAAATGCATGATTGTTCTTTTCTTAATTTATAATGCATTTATATTGACTCGTGTGGATCCGGATAATTAATAATTAATGTATGTCTTGTTGGTCATGTTACCAACAAAAAATCCCCACATCCAATGTATTTCTTCTTCAAATAGTTCATCCATAAAGACTCAATCACATTGAGAAAAGTGCTAGCTCCTCCCTAGGCCAGAAGCCCTTTTTAAGGTGGTTAAAGAGTAGGGAAGCATATCATCTGTTGTAATCCCAGCTACAACAGACTTGTTGTAATCCCTTTTATTTTTTTGCGATTTCGATTCCAAATTCTAACGTTATAGATTGAATCTTATATTTGTGCTTTACATATCCTCCAAAATTTGCTCAAATTGGAGGTTATTTGCTATGCTATCTTAATATTCAAAGGTCTGGATTTGTTTTAAAAGAATTCAAGTTGCTTAAATATTGTCGGATCTTTAAATTTCATTTAAAATACATGATCTCGAACATTAAGATAAAATACCAAATAACCTCCGATATGAGCGAAATTTGAAGGATACGTAGAGCATTAATCTAGTACTCAATCTATAAGTTGGATTTTGAAATCGAAATTGCATAAAAAGGGATTACATGAGGTCTGTTGTAATTGGGGGGTGTACATGGATCGAAAAAATCTGTAATTCGATCTAATCTGATGCCACTGGATTGGATTAGTTTGGTTTCATCATTCTAACGTATTGGATCGGATTGAAATTTTTCAAATCATTCAAGTATGGATGGGATCATATCTTTTTTGAAATACGACTCGATAATCCGTTAACACACACACATACATACAAACATACAAATATACAAACTTACATACATACAAAATCAAATGTTAAATCTCCAAAATAGTAAATTATGACTATAAATTGTAAGATTGTGAACCATGTTCAATTATTCTCCTCCTAGTCCAACCTCCCCCCCCCCCCCATTTCACTCTTGACTGCAAATATTCTTCTTAGTTCTTTCTCAATCCATTTCGATGTTACATGCCCTGCACAATGTTATTTCCTTTAGTACAACCCACCACCCCTTCCCTCACGATGTTGCCACATGTCTCATAATGACACCGTCTCCCATGCGACACCATTTGGCTTCAGTATAATGTCACTCTTACGATCTTCATTAAAAGAAATATGCTTTTGAGATAGTTGCATAGTACGCTGGTTAGTTATTCTTAACCCATTTGCTTCTTATCTTTTATTTGCTCTACCTTGAATTCTTACTGCATGGATGAAACTGGATCAGTTACATGATCAAATATACAACTCCCAACTAAAACAAATAAGCATTACTTCAATTTCTTTCATTTTTTAAATTGATATACGATTTTAATTCATAATTTTCATAAAAATATGTAAAAAATATAGGTATAATTATACAAATAAATTCTATTTCAAGTGTAATTTAAATGAGAGGTATGTTTCTCACGTGGTGGGTTATATTTAAGTTAGTTATGTCTTAGATATTCAATCAAGTATGATTATTTTTAGATTATTGTTTGTTAGTGGTATATTATTGAGCTCTAAACGGTGTTCTTGAAAGGGGTTGGGTTAATCGTGGACTTCATCAATATCCAAATACAGAGATCACATTTTTTATCTATCTAAGTCATCTATATATCCTTATTTGATAACTTGTATTATTCTTATTTAAATCATTTATTGAAATTTTATGGTAAAAAAATAAACTAATGCATCAATTATAAGAAGAAACTTAAATTTCAAATTCAATATAATTATTTAATTTGACTATATGGTTTTCAAATTTTTATAATGGACTCCTTCAACTTCATTTTATTAGGTCTTTCTCTTTTTTACATATGTTCATCTTATTGATTTTTATGATATTATTCAAATATCGAGAGTTAGTGGGAAATAAAATACAAACTCGAGATAGAGTAGATTATTGAGCGGGAAAATGTGAGCGTGAAATCCGATCCAATCCGTAACCTGATGGATTGGATTGATTTGATTGATTGGATTTAATTCGAAAAATAGAAATCCATTAAGATTGGATTTGATACGGATTAAGCTAAAATTCGATCCAATTAGATCCACATGCACCCCTAGTTATAATCGGAATTTTAGCAAACGACCGGCTTCAAAATAGTAGAGCCCCAGATCTCCTTCCTCCTTAGCAAATCACAAGATTAACATGCCACCTTGTGGTTTTTATAGTTCCAGAAGAAACAAGTATACGTTGATTTGATGTGTTTGATAGGTGAAAGAGGAGTTATGACCGCTAAAGCCAAATAGAGAAGGACCCCATGAACAATAGAAGAAAGCAATTGTAGGTGACCTACAAATGAGAGATAGTTGACCTTCCAGCCATAAAGAAGCCTCGTGACCCTATCCTCCAGAGATCGAGAGGCATGGGGAATACCCAAGTACTTGATAGGAAGAGGATCCCCAGCCAAGATCACTTGGTATAGGGTGAAGCAAGGGATTCCATCACAATAGTGAACAACATTGAACTAAGAATGGGTAGTGAAACAAGATCACTTGTTGCATGCGATGACCTTCCTCTACAACGGGGGAACCTCCCTAAAGCGGTGAACCACACTTTCCTCTTCCTTGTGCCGAAAGTTACAACACCTAAAAAAATGGGTGACATTAGGCCTATCTCATGCTGGAACGTCTCATACAAAATTTTTGCGAAGCTTTGAACTTCCGGGCTGGAGGTTGTCGTCCCCCTTTTGGTGGCCCCGAACCATACGACCTTCATTAAAGGCAGAGCCATGGGTGATTGCATTCGCCTCGCTCAGGAGGTGGTACATGGCTTTGGTCGTAAGGCATATGCTCACAAGGCATGTATCAAGATTGACCTGACAAAGGCATTTGATTCTATTGACCATGCATTCTTGTTGGAAAGCTTGAGGCTCAGAGGGTTTGATGAGAAATGGAATTGTTGGATAAGAACATGCATCACCACCCCCATGTTCTCTATTCCAGTTGATGGCATGCCACATGGCTATTTCTCCTCCTTGAGAGGGCTCTGACATGGAGACCCCATAGCTCGCTCATGTTTGTCATTGCCATGGACTCCCTATCTTTGTTGGTAGAAAAAAGCTACGCTCCATGATGACTTTCTCCCGAACCGCACGAGGAGAGCCATGGTGCCTTCGCATCTCATATTTGTGGATGACTTCCTGTACTTCTCTAAAAAATTAACAAGCGCACTGATGGTTGTTAGCAGAATCCTTGCTGAATTCGAGGACATATACGAACTTACGATGAACACCAATAAGAGTAAGCTTATTTTCCTTCGACGCGCTCCGATGGACTTTCGCATCTGCTTGGAAGTAGGTCTCTTACATCAACCTCTACCTGCAAAGTACCTAGGCATCTCCCTCCTACAAAGTACCTAGGCATCTCCCTCAATCCGGCCAAGGGGAGGATGGCCACTGTACAACTTCTCACTGATCGGGTTAGGACCTTGCTTTACGGTTAGAAAACAAGGTCCTTATCCCTAGCTGGTCGGCTGCAATTGCTCAAATCGGTAATTTCGGGAGTCTACCTTTTCTGGGCCTCGGGTACTCTCATACCACTAGGGACAATTAAGAAAGTTGATGTCATATGTGTTGACTTCCTATGGAGGTATGGTACCCACCAATTAAAATGGACCGAGGTCTGCTTGCCAAGAGAAGAGGGTGGCCTAGGCTTGCGCCCGCTCATCAATATTCGCGAGGTTATGGTGCTATGTTGGTGCTGGAATGTAATAAACGCTAAAAACTTGATCTGGGCTTCTTACATGAGGGATAGATACTTAAGAGGCTGTGACATCATGCAGTGTATTAGGAGGTCTGGGGACTCGCTAGTTTGGAGAATTTTACTTGATGCTAGGCCTAAGCCGCACTAGCCACAACATCCACGGATGGTGGTCGATCTTGGATGACCTCTAATAGGACCCTTTCATTCAAGAAGGCCTATGAAGTGGGTAGGCCAAGAGCCGAACCTGTAGCATGGGCTCAGCTGTTATGGAACAACAAAGTACCCCTAAAACATGAGTGCATGCTACACAGGGCAATCCTGAACCATCTCCTAACACTCGATAGGCTCGCTAATCATGGTGTAGCTTCTCGAGCATATGTTACTTGTGTGGACAGCAGTCGGAAACCCGTGACCATATTTTTTACAAATGCCCCTATACTATTGAAGTCTGGACTGAGGTGGGTAGTTCGATTGAGTTGCAACCCCAGGTGCCCTCAGACCTGATTACTCTACTGGAGTGTTGTGCTAAAAGCAACAAATGATGCATGGAAACTGAAGTCTATGATCACAATCGCTGCCACCACCTGGGCTATTTGGCGCGAGCGAAACACTAGATGGACCTGCTCAGGAATCTCCTCGCCAACTGACTTGGCTCAGAAAATTAGAAACATAACACTTGATACAACTGGTTGACTGGAGGTATGGCTAGAAATGAAACTGTTAATCTGTAACTCATGTAAACTGAGGTGTGAAAACTTGTTGGCTGAGCATTTTGACTACGCCTAGTCCCCTGTAACTGAAGGATATCGAGAATCCTCAAGCGCATCACGGAAGCGTGTCGATCGCATCGTATGCAATCGGAGCAACTAGTCGTACTAGATGCTAGATGCAGCGGAAATTAAAATTTTAACTTTAAAGATGAAACCACATGATCACGAGAACACTTCTCGGATCGTTTCATCAAACCACAAAGTATTAGAAATACCTCTTGAAGCGTGGTTGTGATCGCAAGATCCCAAAGTAGAGATCCTCCTATCTTAAGTCCGATCCACGAAGAACGCACTTGCGGGCGCGATGATGAGTCACGTTCCTTCCCGCAATCCTCGATGAAGATCCAAGCGATGGCTCCCCCGATTTCGTCAAACGAAATCCGTCGTCTTCCTTTAGAGTAAGCAACTCCAAAGAAGATGGAGATCCACGAGTCGTCGAAGAAGAAGCCGAGAGTCTCTCCTTTCTCAATACAAAGTGGACGGCCACTTGATGAAGAAGAGAAAGAGAGAGGGCGAGAATGAGAAAGAGAGAGGGAGAGAGTTGTCACCTTGTACAACTCCTTAATGATGTACCATGGAAGGCTACCCTAGCCCTCTATTTATATTAGTTTAGGATCCAATGGATCTCAATCCATGGGACACATGGATCCAAAGGCTATGCTTGGTCCATGCTAAATCAATGGCTATGATTGTTGTTGGTTAAAACCAACAACATTAATTTAAATTAAAAAATGTTGCAACATTATCAACATAATTTAATTTAACATTAACTAATTAAGAGATAATGTGATAAATAAAATGGAGTCAACCAACCTCCCCTAAAATTGGGGTGTTATTTTGTCTCCTTTTATTTTATCTTATTATTTCTTAATAAATTGCAATAACTATTATTGCAATAATATCCACCAAATTAATTCCAAATTAATTTGTGAATATTTTAATCATGCCATTGATCATTATGTGAATCATATTCACAACCCAAACTAATTTGTAAATTACATTTCCAATTAATTAATGTGAATCCAATCCACACAATTAATTAACAAATGCTATTTACATAGATTCTCTCTCTTATATATGTATATTATAAATCATATTTATAACACACATATATCATGGATAGTATTATCCACATTCTCTAATCCTTGATAATTAAATCCCATTTAATTATCTTGGATAATAATTCTCACAATATGAATCATATTCATATTAAGCTTGATAATTAAATCTCATTTAATCATCAAGTTTTTCTTGCTTGGATATGAAGTTCATCAAATGAATTATTCTTGAATCCCTTCAAGAATAGTGTGCTTTCTCCGCGGATACTTGGAGATAAGGACATGGCGATTGTATTATTCCACGTATAGTGACTTGGATATTGAGATATTATCTCAAATCCAGATCTTACGAACCTCCCATAGATGCTTGATTAAATCAAGACCGCAAATCTAATCTTCTCATTACATCTGAATCTCATTCAGACCAATGTCCAACACTTGGACTAAGATCAGATTGCTTCTCTACTGGAAGGAGTCACTAAAATCCAGACCTGTTTCATCACTCCCTCGGAATGGAAGCGTCATGGATATACAATCGTTTATGATCACATCACCCTTCAGGTATTCCCAATACCTGTACATCCTGCATACTGGAAGACCCATGGTCAACCCGAAGATCAAGATCAATTTTATACTGTCTTCTTTTGGGTTTGATCACTAAGTTTCTCATTTGATCATTGGGATTTGGTATCGATCATATACTTTCCAAAAGCATATAACATACCTAGGTCTTGATCATATACTTTCCAAAAGTATATATCAAACCTACAAATTCAGTCAAGCTTCCAAAGCAAGATGACCGTGCACGGAATTTGATTCTTCCCAATATCTCATGAGTGAGCTCATGTCTTCCGGTTCAGTATTGAACCTGTATGATCCCTTTGAGAGATCGTATTACTCATATGCCCTTATATGCACACCAACGCGCCGGTGTATAGACCTTGGTTAGGTCATCAACCTATTGGTCTGTCAAATGTACATACTCAGACATATAGCAATACATCTGTCTCCGGTCAGAGGATGCGTGCCTATGCTGTGACAGCATTCAACATAGGACTTAGGTTATCTCGATCTCGTTAAGTCAACTCTTTGACCTAACTAATCTGACACCTCCGAATCTCTATTCCTATGCAGAGGACCTGCATCAAGAGGTCGGTCAGATATCAGCCTATGTGAGAAAAGGATTGCCATCTCCTACTCAGGCTGGAGATCACATCTTAACAATCATTTGACGGTGCTTGATGAGTCCTCAATCTAACCCTTTAGATATTCATCCAAGCACCAGCCTCTATGATTCAATAATTGAATCAACGGAACGGCTGTATGATCATTAAGATAGCCATGGTACATAACCCTAATTGTACAGAGGGACCTATTATGCGAATTATTTATTCTTTATTTCAGATCAGGGAATGATATTCGCAATAACATTTATTGCATAATGGCTCGCCGTGGGCTCACATGTCCAACAATCTCCCACTAGCCCAAAGAGCCATTAATGGGCTAATCATATAAACCCACACTCATGTGACAATCATAGGCTATTTAGAAATAGCTAGGTAAGCTGATCAGTCACTTTGTTCCCAAAAGACTATGCCAAGTCCTTTTACGGCACTTGCATATCCTTAGGTAACAGTGCTCGCATCCAATGCGAATGTTGCATCTAATGCAACCTATACTCAATCTAGTCAAAGCAGTTATAGTGTCCTTGACACTATTGCTCAATTATTATAACCAGTATTTTCATAATCCTTATCAGAATACCCTTATTCCGAGAGATCACTATCTCCTACGGTATTCGCAGTTAAGACCTTTTAGATTTCCATCTAAAAATCTTAATTTCTTGAAGATATTGTTATTACTGCAATCAAGTGTTCTATCTGTATAGAAGGATTAGTAACAGTTTACTACTCCCACTGCAAGGCAGATATCTGGCTTTTGTACACATCAAGCGTACACTTAGCTTCTCGTAACTGATGCACAAGTGCAAGCACTTTTAGCATTCACTTCCTCAACTCTTTGAGGTGCTATCCCTTCAGATAGGTCAGTACCAAATCTTAAGGGAAAGAAGCCTTTCTTGGAATTTCCAAGAATGGAAAATGTCCAAGGTGTACTACAAATGTGACAATCCCAATACCCTCTTTTCTTTGCTTCTGAACAACTTCAGAACTAAGATCCAAGAGGCATTCTTGAGATCATATCTCAAGGTATGGAATAGCCAGTCTATAAAACACTTATTATCATCCTTATATCATTCCAAATGATTAGGATATTATCTACATTTAGCACGATGAACACAATGGCACTCCCACTAAGCTTCACATGGTTCATCAAGATTCTATTTGAAATCATAACATTTATAATTTCATCAAATCTTATGTTCCAACAACAAGAAGCTTATTTGAGTCCATAGATGGATTTCATTATCTTTCACACATTTCTTTCCAAAATCATGAAGCCCTGGGGCTACTTCATGTGAATATCCTCAGAGAGGTATTCTTTAGAGGAATGCAATCTTGAATTACATCCTGAAGATGCAATAGTCAAGTTGTGTAGCTAAGGTTAGCAATATTCTGATGATTTTAAGCATGGTTACCGAAGAGCAAGTCTCATCGCAAGCAATGTCTTCTCTTCCGATGTGTAGCTTATGGCTACGAACCGAGCTTTGAAGGTCTCTACCTTTTCATCAGGTTCCCTCTTCTCTTGAAGATCCATTTACACCTTAACGGGTCTAACCCTTATAGGTGGATCTTCGAGGGTCCATATACAACATTTGTATATGAAGTCTACTTTAGACTTTATTGCTAATATCCATCTTTCCATTGTCATGATCCTTAGGAGCTTCATCACATGAAGTCCGATCATTGTCAGGCTTGGCTGACACATGGAATACGTCCTCAAACTCATTTGAAGAGGTATTAATGTTTCATCTTTAATTGTCCTTTCAGTTTCCGATTTCAGGAGCCTCATTATCTTCTCAAGATTAAATGAGGTCCTTTACTTCATTTTCATCTTGATTCTCAAGAGTCTCAATCCTCCAAGAATCACATTCTCAGAGATGAGATCTTTTAAGAATCTCAAGGTCATAAAGTAGGTATCCAATACCATCCTTTATTTTCCTAATGAAGTAGCACTTTCAAGTGCTAGATTCCAGCTTACATGCATGGAACCTCATTAAGGATATATATTGTAGTCTCTACTACACATACATATCTGGAAACTAAGAGGAAATTATGCTAAAATTCATCATTGACCAAATCATGTCACACATGATCCAATTGTATCTCCCTACAACTTCATTGAGTTTAGGTGTATTAGGAGGAGTGAGATAGAAATGATATTCATATCTCCATAAGGTATTCTTTGAATTTTATCTAATAGGTACAAGCTACCTAGGTTAGATCAAATTCATTTCATCTTTCTTCAAACTTTGGTTCTAAACTAAAATTGTGAAATCTTTTAACATTTTAAAGGTTTCTCAGGTGAAGAGAAGAAATCTCATATCATACGTAATCATCAATAGATATTACATATCCATAATGTTTACTATGATATAGATGATCTACATACATCCATATGTATGAGATCTTGAATACCTCGACATCTAACACCATTCCCAGAGAAGGGTGTATTGGACATTTTACTTTGAATACAATATTCATAAGTATGTAATATTTGAAATTTTAGACATTCTAAAGTTTCATATATTACTAGTCTATTGATCAAATCAACAAACAAATGTCCAAGGCTTGATGCCAGATCATTGTCAAATGATCTTCATCCTCCTATTGATCTTATAAGGTTTGATTTTCAGTATTAGAAATCTTAATGAACTATTCATTAATTTTCTAATTTTGTGGAGTCCACTAGATGTTAGATTACTATCTGAAATATATCCATCATAACCTTTTATGATAGTTCTATCTCAGAATTTATGTTTATTTCCAACATTTAGAAACAAACAATGGGGTATTCTAATATCTAGGTCATAGAGACATTCTCTAAGACTAAGGACTCTCCCACTGAGAATATGAAGTCCATCTATCCAACAGAGACTGCTGCAACAATTACAGCAATATCCATGTAGATGACTACTAAACCTTAAGATCAAATTTCTAATCTTCTAATAGGTATATGCAACCAATTGCAATTGTCATTAGAAGATTGGGATACAATTGTCAGACTTTATCTTATGAAATAAGAAAGTCAGAGTCAATGATTTATGTAGATTATTCTGATGCTCTATCTGTGTCCTTCACTAAGGATTTTAGACAGACTTGATAGTCATACTATCAACACATCAACATATTGCAGTATTGGCATTCATCCAACTCTTTGGATGTCATATGGAAGTCACAGAAGTAGGTCAACTCTTTGACTTTCCTTCTTACTCGGGTCCGACCCATGCTTCCACTGCACTCTCTTAATCTATAAACAACCATTGCTTAAGACTAAGGATCTCTTATGTTGAATTCTAAGGATTTCAATATAAGAGCATTTCAACATTTATACATGCTTCAGTAAATTCATACAATATGAATATCATAAAGCTTCATGAATGACTAGAGTATAGATAATAGAATGATGACACTCATCATATCTCCATACATCTTAACTCTTAGAGACTTAGGTTCAGGTAGGTATTCAAACATTTTGAATACATCATCTCTTTCGAGCCACCATTCTGCATAATGCAGAGAACCATGTCATTCATGATTAAATGTCTAGAGCACATATGTATGCCAAAATATCTTCTTTTATTTTATAAGGATTATTCGACAATTACGATCACCATCGACATGTCACTTCCAAAGTACACTCGATGAAAGATCAAGAACATAGAGACATACAAACCCTAAGGTGATGTCTTATTGTCTTACATAATTGTCATTCCTCATTACGTTGAGGAAACTTGCACACTGCAACCACATACATTATGTGTCCAATTGCAAGTACAATATCTGGATCATGAGTCCAATCCAAGATATTTTTACTGGTTATCATTGAGTATAACATTGAGTGGGTTTAATGAAGTATTATCTGAAATAAGAAATTTGCATAAGTGTATATATATTATATATACATGTTTTACTTTGATTTAGGAATTTTTTATATCAAAGTTGTCTTGCCTTGTCAACATTGAAAGTTCATTCCCTTAATCACTTTCAATGTAAGAGATATTCTTACCATTATATCTCTAGCAAGATCTGGGATCTCCTTTCCTATCTTCGTTGCATCCCAATAATATGAGAACCTACAACTCGGATAAAAAGAAGCGGGAACACATTCCGCCTTGCAAGTCCAACTTGCATTTCCCAATTCGGTCTTTAACACCCGGGCCCACCACCCCTAAGGCAATGTTGACCCGTCATTAATTGAACCAACCGTCAACAGTCTTAATACTCGCTATACGCAATCCAATATCGCCCCAATAATATGAGGACCCGATATTTGGGGTCACTACGTATACGGCCTTACTCTTTCGAGAAGCAAAGAACCCAATCCAATTAAATCATGTACAGGATCTGTCACTTTGGACAGGCGTCTCCTATACACAACAACTGACGACGAAATCCTTTGCCTTGACGGGAGACCATGGATGTCACTTATGTGATCCTCCACCTCATATTCAAATTGTAATTAATTATCGTGAATCATATTCACATAATTAATTCTTCCAAGGGAAATACACATCTATTCAAAATAGAGTGTTTATTGGATATAATTAATTTAATCATATTAAATTAATCATTAATCCAATCATCAATCAACAAACATGTCTTTTACTTGAATAGTATGTATATTCTCAAAGTACGTATTATTCGAATTTTAATAATTAGAAAAATACACATTGTCTGTCTCCGGTATTATACAGGCCCTACCCGCTGTCATGGCCAGTACCGACGAGAGTGGGACGGACCACATACGTTGCAACCCGCTACCCCAATGCTCTCCGACTAGGCACCACATCCGCCTCGGGAAAGGATAATACCAGATAGATCATCATGTACTTTGAGATGTTCATCGGTTTTTCAACCGAAATTATACCATATAATATACATCAAAACATTTTTGATTATAAGGAGATTTGCTAGACAAATCCCCAATCCTATTCAAGCAAAAGGGTTTTTCATGTAAAAGTTGTCCTACAACAATTGTAGGATAAACTATGGTTTTCATGAAAGCAATGTTTGTTGATGAACCAATGATCAAGATCTAATATCTCATCATTGTGGTTTAGGCAAGTGTCATTCAATGAAATAATTATCTCTTTAAATATTTCACAAATATTTATCACTAATTATTCCAGAAAATTAACAATTAATTTTCATCATGATAATTGAATGACATATCACAAGGTTCAAGATCAAAATTGTTAATTTCCAGCAGTGACCCCCAATCACTAAAATTAACTTATCTTGATCAATTTAAATCCAAAAAATGCAAACTCAGTTTCCAAAGATTGCCTATTTGATTTATTAAAGAACCCAAGTGATAATTCACGCATTTCAAGGCGGATTAAAACCGTAATTATCTCATTAATCACGTTCAAATCCGCAGTTCCCGCAACAGTGAATATAGTCATATTCAAAAAGCCATATCTTGAGCAAATGAAGTCCAAATTTAGTAAACTCAAGTTCTATGGTTTCCTTGTTTAATGGGGAACAAAATCCAATTGAAAATTTTGTGTTTAAACAATTTAAACAGTACAGAAAAATTCAATTAGACAGAGGTGCGAAAATTGAAATGCAGTAAAAATTTCGCAACCCTTTCAAGAACCAAATCGTCTAAGGTCTATGGATCATATCCAAAACCATATTCAACGTATGGCTCTGATACCACTTGAAGGATATCGAGAATCCTCAAGCGCGTCACGGAAGCGTGTCGATCGCATCGTATGCAATCGGAGCAACTAGTCGTACTAGATGCTAGATGCAGCGGAAATTAAAATTTTAACTTTAAAGATGAAACCACATGATCACGAGAACACTTCTCGGATCGTTTCATCAAACTACAAAGTATTAGAAATACCTCTTGAAGCGTGGTTGTGATCGCAAGATCCCAAAGTAGAGATCCTCCTATCTTAAGTCCGATCCACGAAGAACGCACTTGCGGGCGCGATGATGAGTCACGTTCCTTCCCGCAATCCTCGATGAAGATCCAAGCGATGGCTCCCCCGATTTTGTCAAACGAAATCCGTCGTCTTCCTTTAGAGTAAGCAACTCCAAAGAAGATGGAGATCCACGAGTCGTCGAAGAAGAAGCCGAGAGTCTCTCCTTTCTCAATACAAAGTGGACGGCCACTTGATGAAGAAGAGAAAGAGAGAGGGCGAGAATGAGAAAGAGAGAGGGAGAGAGTTGTCACCTTGTACAACTCTTAATGATGTGCCATGGAAGGCTACCCTAGCCCTCTATTTATATTAGTTTAGGATCCAATGGATCTCAATCCATGAGACACATGGATCCAAAGGCTATGCTTGGTCCATGCTAAATCAATGGCTATGATTGTTGTTGGTTAAAACCAACAACATTAATTTAAATTAAAAAATGTTGCAACATTATCAACATAATTTAATTTAACATTAACTAATTAAGAGATAATGTGATAAATAAAATGGAGTCAACCAACCTCCCCTAAAATTGGGGTGTTATTTTGTCTCCTTTTATTTTATCTTATTATTTCTTAATAAATTGCAATAACTATTATTGCAATAATATCCACCAAATTAATTCCAAATTAATTTGTGAATATTTCAATCATGCCATTGATCATTATGTGAATCATATTCACAACCCAAACTAATTTGTAAATTACATTTCCAATTAATTAATTAATGTGAATCCAATCCACACAATTAATTAACAAATGCTATTTACATAGATTCTCTCTCTTATATATGTATATTATAAATCATATTTATAACACACATATATCATGGATAGTATTATCCACATTCTCTAATCCTTGATAATTAAATCCCATTTAATTATCTTGGATAATAATTCTCACAATATGAATCATATTCATATTAAGCTTGATAATTAAATCTCATTTAATCATCAAGTTTTTCTTGCTTGGATATGAAGTTCATCAAATGAATTATTCTTGAATCCCTTCAAGAATAATGTGCTTTCTCCGCGGATACTTGGAGATAAGGACAGGGCGATTGTATTATTCCACGTATAGTGACTTGGATATTGAGATATTATCTCAAATCCAGATCTTACGAACCTCCCATAGATGCTTGATTAAATCAAGACCGCAAATCTAATCTTCTCATTACATCTGAATCTCATTCAGACCAATGTCCAACACTTGGACTAAGATCAGATTGCTTCTCTACTGGAAGGAGTCACTAAAATCCAGACCTGTTTCATCACTCCCTCGGAATGGAAGCGTCATGGATATACAATCGTTTATGATCACATCACCCTTCAGGTATTCCCAATACCTGTACATCCTGCATACTGGAAGACCCATGGTCAACCCGAAGATCAAGATAAATTTTATACTGTCTTCTTTTGGGTTTGATCACTAAGTTTCTCATTTGATCATTGGGATTTGGTATCGATCATATACTTTCTAAAAGCATATAACATACCTAGGTCTTGATCATATACTTTCCAAAAGTATATATCAAACCTACAAATTCAGTCAAGCTTCCAAAGCAAGATGACCGTGCACGGAATTTGATTCTTCCCAATATCTCATGAGTGAGCTCATGTCTTCCGGTTCAGTATTGAACCTGTATGATCCCTTTGAGAGATCGTATTACTCATATGCCCTTATATGCACACCAACGCACCGGTGTATAGACCTTGGTTAGGTCATCAACCTATTGGTCTGTCAAATGTACATACTCAGACATATAGCAATACATCTGTCTCCGGTCAGAGGATGCGTGCCTATGCTGTGACAGCATTCAACATAGGACTTAGGTTATCTCGATCTCGTTAAGTCAACTCTTTGACCTAACTAATCTGACACCTCCGAATCTCTATTCCTATGCAGAGGACCTGCATCAAGAGGTCGGTCAGATATCAGCCTATGTGAGAAAAGGATTGCCATCTCCTACTCAGGCTGGAGATCACATCTTAACAATCATTTGACGGTGCTTGATGAGTCCTCAATCTAACCCTTTAGATATTCATCCAAGCACCAGCCTCTATGATTCAATAATTGAATCAACGGAACGGCTGTATGATCATTAAGATAGCCATGGTACATAACCCTAATTGTACAGAGGGACCTATTATGCGAATTATTTATTCTTTATTTCAGATCAGGGAATGATATTCGCAATAACATTTATTGCATAATGGCTCGCCGTGGGCTCACATGTCCAACAGTAACTACCGTAGCTTTGTTTTTGTTTTTAATATACGAATAGTTATCAAGAAAAAAACCATTGAACTAAGAAGATTCCCTTGCCTTAAACCCGTGAATTCCTCGAAAAATGCCATAGGGGCAACTATTCACTAGCACAGAAAAAAATTTTAATTTGAATTCTAGCCCAAAAAATAAATATACTAAAGTATTCAAAATTTGAAAATTTCAAAAAAGCATGATGCATCACCTCAAGATAAAACATCACGTGGTCTAAATTGGCACGGTTAACAGCAAGCTGTGCATCATGGAGTGATCAGGGTGAAAGACCATTTGTTTCAGCACTTTTCCTTTACGTTTTTGTTGGAGTATTTGGTAGTGCACCTATTGAGTTGTAGCAGGGTAAATGGATCATGGAGAAGATCCATTTACCCCATCCAGTGTTTAGTCCCACATGGACCAGTGGTAGGACTTGGAGGCTCTGGGAAGGCTATATAAGAAGCCCCAGACCTCCTGTACTCATTGAGAAAAGCAATAGGAAAACACGCCCCTTAGAGGGCTTCTCCCGTGGTTTCATCCCGCTCCTCACGGAGTAGGGTTCCATGTAAAATCATGGTGTTTCCATGTTTATGTTTCTTGTTCTTTAGCTCTGTTTATCATTCCGCTTCCGTATTCTTCATATTTTATAACATGGTATCAGAGCGGGTCGATTCTCGAGGATTTGTTCTTGAGTTTTTTTTGAGAATCGATTTTGATGGTTTTTGAAGATCTTTTCAAGATCTGTATTTGTTCAAGATTCATTTGTAATGATTGTAAAGATTTATATTTGAAGATCAGTTTTTGTTCAAGTTGATTCTAGGGTTTCATGAAACCCTAGATCATCGTGGGGCCGATCTCCACTCTCAAGGCCGCGTATTCAGCCGTCTCTTCGTCGCATCATACGGCAGAGCCTAACCGCGATGCGCATCGTGCACACTCCAGGCGGCGCAAGCCTTCTCCTCTGGCGGTTTCACGTTACTGCGTGCAGCACCTCGCCAACCCCTCACGCACGTCATCTGCTGTGGTGTGCCATCAAGGCGCGGTCCTGTGCGTGCTAATCCTACCATCGCGTGCCTCAGCAAGGGCAACACAGCCCTATCGACCTCCAGGCGCACACCCGCGCTTCCCCTCCAGTCACAGGCGCAGGCGGCATCTCCAGTTCGCATCTCGTCGCCCCTCTTCAGATCTGCGCAACCCGATCAGCGGCGGCGCAGCCCATGTCGCCTCAGAGCCCCCCCTACAGGCGTCGCCGCCCCATCGTCTTCTCCAGCCGCACCAACTCGCGGCGCCTCAGAGTTCTCTCCCCTTTTCCATCTCTGCGGCGCACCCCTCGTGCGCACAACGGCGTTACATTCAGGCCGCCCCTCCTCGCGAAGCAGGCTTCCTCCCCTCCCAGACGTGGCCAAGGCCATGGAGGTCGATCCCCAGCGCCCAAGGCGGCGCGCAGGCAGCCCCCCAGCATGATTCGAAGAAGATTCCCAGGGCGTACCTCGCCGCGTCAGGGCTCCTATCGTGCGAAGCCCCGCCAACTCGCGACGGTTCCATCGTTCATCATCCAGTTCCCAGCGCGTGCGGGAGCCCCTCGCTCATCTCCAGTTTCTCATCGCCGTTGGCGGCGCAGGTCAAGCTCCTTCGTGCGGCGGCATCTCCCAGCAAACTCCAAGTTGGGGGCAGCGGTACACGGAGGGGTTCTCAATACGTTGGAACCCTAATAAGCCAAGGGGTGACTTGATAAACAAAAAAAATTGTGTTGTGGGGTTATTTGCATAAAGATCCAAGTGAGTAGTGCAGTCTTTATTAAGCCCAAAGGGACTGTTTTAAAAAAAGGAGAGAAGGATTCAAAAAAAAGCGCGTACATCGAAAAAAAAAGAGAGAGGAGGGGCTCTTTGAGCCGTATGTTTCCTTAAAAAAAAGGAGGTTTGTTAAAAAGAAAAAAAGAAAAAAAGGAAAAAGAAAAGAAGAGGCGCGTACAAAATAAAAAGATGTACGGTTTTTTCAAAAAAAAATGTGTGAAGCAAAAGCCGTAAAAAAAATAATTGAAACGACTTAGAAGAGAAAAAATTCGAGAAAAAAATGATGAATGTTTTGAAAGCCGAACTGCTTATTGGTATTTTGTAACCCCTTTATAGTGTCTTCTCCCAACTTTGTCGATATTCATGTTTTCCGACAAGTATGAGAGAAAGGGGGAGTATATGTAGAGTCACAGGTCTGTTCTTCTTCCAGATCCAGATTCAGATATCAGTCTCCAGACCAGCCAGATGATAAGACTCTACAGTTCGATTTCAGACTCGACGATCATTGTTCCGAGTCTCCAGTTTCAGACACGCACGAGTATGCGGTCATTTTCAGATGAGCATATGTTGCCATCATTGTCAGAGGTTCCCATCATTCTTGTTGTTGTTCGGCCAGAGTCTTCATGTGAGCCATATGGACTCCAGAGCAGAGGACCATTCCCTATGCCATTGAGGGCAAGGGTTTTCATGTGGTATCATAGGTACACCAGAGCAGTGCACCATTCTCTGAGCCAGATGGGAGAGACCCAGTTCTCCGACGAGGAGACTTCAGGTGCAGTTTCAGACTCGATGGTCAGATTCCGAGTCTTCAGTTGACTCTCACTCCAGCCCGTTCGTCCTCCTCACCTGCACGGCATGAGAAGCAACGTCCTCGACTGCAGCATGTGCGCGTTGGGTTGATATTGTCCGTAGTGTCCTGTAGCGTGAGTTGGGTTTCTTTCTGTTTGTTTGTCCAAGCTGAGCATTGCATGCTCCAGCTTGAGGGGGAGTGTTGGAGTATTTGGTAGTGCACCTATTGAGTTGTAGCAGGGTAAATGGATCCTGGAGAAGATCCATTTACCCCATCCAGTGTTTAGTCCCACATGGACCAGTGGTAGGACTTGGAGGCTCTGGGAAGGCTATATAAGGAGCCCCAGACCTCCTGTACTCATTGAGAAAAGCAATAGGAAAACACGTCCCTTAGAGGGCTTCTCCCGTGGTTTCATCCCGCTCCTCACGGAGTAGGGTTCCACGTAAAATCATGGTGTTTCCATGTTTATGTTTCTTGTTCTTTAGCTCTGTTTATCATTCTGCTTCCGTATTCTTCATATTTTATAACAGTTTTAATGCAAATTTTGCATCTCTTTTCCTTGTTGAGAAAAAGGTGGGAAGTAAATAGGGCTGTTAGAAAATTTTCAGATTCGACATTCTCTTGTATTCGACTCGATAAAAGTTCGATTCAAATTCAATTCAAAAATAAACGAACCGAACTTGAACACGAGTTTGAGCTCGATTAAATAAACGTACCGAACCTCAAAAATATAGGTTCGCTATGGTTCAATTCTTAAAAGGTCGATTGTATACACACACATATATATACATACATATTATATATAAGGAAAAAAAAGACATTCTATTATAACATACGGGTTATTCCCTTATTTTTCCAAACTCATTCAGTCATCAATTCCTTAAGTCTTTATTCCATATTCTCAAAACCCCACAAAACACATCCATGCAGGCTACGACACTACTCTATTCTTAAACGAACTTTTAACGAGCCGAATCAAATTTGACTACAGTTTTCATTTTATTGAACAGAACCAAATCCGACTTGAAAGTATGCCAAAGGAACCTCGGGTTCGGTTTGTTTATACCCCGTGAAGCAAGCACCGCATCTGGCTCCTGGTACAGGAGGAAACTGTGTGGGCAACGCGCACAGCTGACCAAAACTAGGTGTCCACTCTCCGTTACCCGTGGGCCGATGTGCACGCATTCCAGCGGTCGCCCCTCCGAAACAATTTGCCTCAAGCCCATCATATTCCCTTTTCCTCCTCCCGCCCGTTCCCTTCCACCGCCATCCCCACCCTACAAAACCACCTCCGTCTCCTCTCGTTCATGTCACTTGCACCTTCTAAGCTTTCGATTCCAACCTCATTCGGAGATCATCACCATCCTCCTCTTCCCTGGAAGAGGAGATCTTTAGTGATCATGTGCAACGGGAGAGTCTGCAAATGGGAGACCACCTTCAATGCTTCCGCCAGGCACAACATCAAGCGAGGCCAAGAGGTGAAAGCCCATAATGGCTCCGCGACGGCCGCGGCGTCGACGGCGAGAAGTGCCAACTTGGAGGCAGCCCTGCAGAAGAGGTCGACAAGGGAGAAGGAGCGCATGGAGACGGCCATGCAGTTGATCTGGTGGGGGGCCAATAGATGAGATGCATGCATGATTGTCCACATATTTCTGTCTCTGTGATATGTGATAATATTATTTTTGGATGCGGCGTCTCATATTTATTCGTTGTGCCTGGAGGTAGCAGTACTTCTACATTCTGATGCGTTGTTTTTTTCCGCTTCATCTCTTTTTGTTTTCTCTTTGTGATTAAAAGGAAATTTCTCTAAAACTCTTCACAACATACAAGGAGTCTGTCGTTTAAGGAAACATAATCAAACCGAAGTGTTACTGATAACAGGTTGATTATCGAGAAATTCGAAGTTCACGTGACTTTAGCTGTTAGCTGGAAGTTGTTTGTCAACTAACAAAGAACGAACTGGAGACATAACGTGACATTTTTGTATCATTGAGTTAGGAAACCTCCAACGTATTTAAATGGTTTGATGATTAAAGGAACGAAAAAAGCAAGTTAGAAATTCTAGGATCACCGTTTTCCTCGAATAAAAGAATATATAGTATTCCTCCTTCGAAGGCTTCCAAACCATGTGATTGGACGGGTGAGCTTTTTTTAGTCCCGCGCATGCTGCCCACAAAGGGAATCGTTTAAAACCCTAAACCATAAACCCAAGGCTTCCAAATCCCAGGAACGGGTATGACAAATTAATGCTCACAATAGGTACATATGGTACATATGGTAAATCATTTGCCGTAAACGGTAAATGATTTTCCGTTAAACTGATTCAGCATTAAATTTGTATATATTATAATAATAAAGTAAAGTTTGTATTATATATATTATAATATTATTAAAGTTTGGTTTATCATATTCAAAAAATTATCAAATACTATCGAAAAATTACTGAATCCACTTACCGTATTCAAAAAATTACGAAATACGTATATCAATATCTGAATATTAATAATCGATACGGATCAAATATGGATATGAGTTGTAAAAATTTTCTGGATATCGATTCAGATATGGTAATGACTTGAATATCTGGATCTGAATATCTGAATACCAACATTTAATATTATTTATATATTAGTTATTATAATATAAGTTATTTTCATGTGTTATTATATTATTAGTATATATTCTATTATGTAATATATTAATGGTATTAATAAACTTTTGTTTGTTTGGGATGTGCATTGACGAAAGTTAGGAAACTATGACCTCTTTTTACTTGCGATCAAGAACGCATGTTACAACGATACTCTCTTTTGTCATGATGCAACTTATTTTTATTTCATTGATATTTTTAAAATCATTATGAATTTTGATTAAAAAAATTGAACTCGTATTTGTATGGAGTCTTTATTCGATTCATATTCGGATTCTATGTTTATCAGATCAAAATTTGGATTTATTCTATATTGGATTCAAATTCGGATTGACTTTTTATTTGATCCATATTCGAGTATGCTCTTTATTCAATCCGTATTCGGATTCGATAAATATCCGTCTCGAATTCGTATCCATATTATTAATGATGTGGTTTCCTTAATGCATATCCCAATCATATCCATATTCGATAGAGATAAACTGAATATGGATATGGAAATAGGCACACATCGGATCCATATCTGATTCGTTTTCAACCTAGTGAGAAGTTCGACCCCATACGAACGACCACCGTCGAATGCTTCGATGACCCGACCGTGTTCTGGAAAGTAATCTAACCACTCAGTGCACTCACCAACCGTACAAAGCCAGACTTTAATATTATTATAATATATATAACTTAAGCTTTACTTTATTATTATAATATATATATGAGTTAAACGTTGAATCAAGTTAACGGCAAACCATTTGCCGTGCACAGCAAATGATTTACCGATATGTCCCTATTGTGGACATTAATTTGAGCCCACTCCCATTATTGAGATTTTTATCTCGCGCATACCTCTGATGGGAAATAATTTGCTGGATCATGATCGAGCAATTCACACGAATTCACCATTCTTGTGAATCCGTACGCAACGAATTCTCGTAAACCGCTGGATCACCATCAAATGACGTACAAAGTCTCATGCAGCCCATGTTATCATGCATAAACCATGGATTTACTGTTAACTGCTTCCCCTCGGCCGCACTCTGCCTCCGATTGACGTAAAATTATATATTGAGGTGTCGCGTATGTATCAAGGGGATACTTTTCCATGGAAGTTGGTCCTTTGGAAAATATCTACAATTCCAAGGGTGGTGCATAGGTAATGATTACCTTGAATCAGAGCACTTGCGCAGCACAGGAAATCTATATCTAACTAGTAGATAAATCAGTTAACTAGTAGATAAATCAGTTGACCTTATACCTAAGTAATTGCAATTAAAGTTAGAATTGTATCATTTAAGATATATGTCAAGAAAATAAATGATCAATGATGATAGAATTATAGTAGAAAAGTGCATAGGTAGATAATATTGTTTTAATATTAAATGGATAGCTATCAGGACTTGTTTGGTAATTAGGTTGGGTCAGGGTAACCTCTTGTGAATAATAGTTATTTGGATGGTTATGAGGGTTGGAGAGGGTTAGAATGATAAATGCGATGTGATATCACAGTGATTATGTGTTATATTAACTTTTTAATAATTATAATATGTTTTTATCTTAACTTTTTATTTAAACATGGTTAAAAAGATATTATACCAAAGAAATTGTAGGCGGAAAGACTATCCTATATGGGTTAACCTGCAGAATGGCCATCCTATTTTTGAGTTCCCAAGAGTGGGAAGTTGGGGGCAGACCTCAGCCCCCCCCCGTCTGAATTTGATAACAGGTACTTATATAAACTAAACATTCAATAAAGAAACAGACACGGACGTCATTTTATCTATTCTGAGAAAATTAATATATAAATTAACTTAGCAACATGTTATAATATATCATGCATCCATTCCAGTACTTGCATTACAATATTTATCCATCGACCATCTCATATGATACCATGGAGTTGTTTTTTAATTATATGCATATACTGGGAGTGAATTAATATCTACGACCTTGATATCATGTAACAGTCACAGTATACACGACCAAAATGGATAAGAATAATTAACCAGAAAAAGAAGCAGATAAAGTAAAACGGTTAACTTTCTAAGTTTTTAAGATGACGTTAAGATGGTGGCACTAACTCGAACTAAGGGGTCACAAGGGCCTAAAGGGCCAATACCTTCTGGAGGTGTGAGGCAAAAGATAAGTCCTACAGTTGTAACCACACTATCATGATATTTAATCATGTCATTCATGATTAAATATCGAGAGCACGTATGTGTGCCAGAACGTCTTCTTCGATTTTATAAGGATAATTTGACAATTACGATCATCATCGACATGATACTTCCAAAGTACATTCGATGAAAGATCAAGACTATAGAGACTTACAAACCCTAGGTTGTAGACCTATTGTCTATTTAATTGCCATTCCTCATTATTATGAGGAAACTTATACATTGCAACCACATACATTATGTGTTCAAATGCAAGTACAATATCTTGATCATGGATCCAATCTATGACATTATACTGGTTATTATTGAGTACAATATTGAGTAGGTTTAATGAAGGATTATCTGAAAATAAGAAATTTGTGTAAATGTAGATATATATATATATATATATGTGTGTGTGTATACTCACGTTGATTTAGGAGTTTTTCTATATCAAAGTTGTCTTGCCTTGTCAACACTGAAAGTTCATTCCCTTAATCACTTTCAATGTAAGAGATATACTTACCATTATATCTCAAGCAAGATCTGGGATCTCCTTCTTACCTTTGTTGCATCCCAATAATATGAGAACTTACAACTCGGATATAAAGAAGAGGGGAACACCCATCTTGCAAGTGCAACTTACATTCCCAATTCGATCTTTAATACCCGATCCCATCACCTCTAAAGTGATGTTGACCAGTCATTAAATGAACCAATCTTCAACAGGATTACAACTCGCTATACACAATATAATATGACCCCAATAATATGAGGACTCTATATTAGGGTCACTACGCATACGTCTTTACTCTTTCGAGAAGCAAAGAGCCTGATCCAGATGTGCTTTTATGCAGGAGCTGTCACTTCGGGCAGGCGTCTCCTACAAACAATCCCTAGTAATAAAACTCTTTGCCTTGACGGGAGACCATGGATATCACTTATGTGGTCCTCCATATCATGTTCAAATTCTAATTAATTATAATGAATCACATTCATATAATCAATTCTTCCAAGGGAAATACACATCTATTCATAATAGAGTGTTTTAATTTGGATATAATTAATTTAATCACATTAAATTAATTGTCAATCCCATTCAATCAACCAACAAACTTAATTGTTACTTGAGAGGATGGTATTATCTCAAATTACATATTATTTTGAATTTTAATAATTACAAAAATACATCATGATATCTCAAGAATTATCCGTTCCCTACCTGTTGTCATGGTAAGTACCAACGAGAGTGGGATAGACCACTCACAAAGCAACCTACTACCCCAACGCTCCCTATTAGACTCCATATCCGCCTTGGGCAAGGATAATGTCAAATTGTTCACTATGTACTTGAGATGATAATTGATTTTTCAACCGAAGTTATACCATATAATAATAATCGAAACAATTTTGATTTATATTATAAGGAAATTTGCTAAAACAAATTCCAATCATATTCAGCTTGTTTGTTGGAAAGGAGATTGAGTAACCAATTTGTGATCTACATCATATCTAATCAATTATCGGTTAAGGCAATGTCATTTAAGGAAAATTTATCAATCAAATATTTCTCAATTATTTATCCATAATTATTTCAGGAAATTAATCATTAATTTTACTCATTTATTAAATGACAATTACAAAGGTTTTTTTATTAGGATCGCAATTTCCAGCAGCGGCCCTCACTTACAAAAATTAACATATCTCAATCAATTTAAATTCAAATCATGCAAATAAGTTTCCAAAATTTCCTAATTTGATTTATAAAAGGGCCCATGTGATTAGAATAATTTTTCAAGAATTTCAAAATAGTAACTAACAGTTTAATTACGTCAAGATTCTCCATCCCCGAAATAGTGGATACATGTTCATAATGATCATATCTAGAGCAATCGGATTCCAAATCACGCAAACTCAAAACCCACGGTTTTCTTATTTAATGGGGAGTATTATAATTTTGAATAATTTTGTCTTTAAATATTTTAAATATGGATGAAAATAATCACAAAATAGGCTGCAAGAATGAATTGCGATAAAAATTTTACAAACCCTAATGAGCCCAAGTCATCCTAGGTTTGTGGATTGTATCCGAAACCTTTGACCTATGGCTTTGATACAACTTGAAAGATATGGGAGCATCCTTAAGTGCATCACGTACAGAAGCAAGATGATCGTATTGTATGCGATCGGGAGCGACTAGTCACACTAGTTGTTCCGAGCAGCGGAATTTAAAAAAATTTCATGCGATGAAACCACATGATCCAAGAACACTTCTTGGATCGTTTAATCTAAACCACAAACAAGTATTAGGGTTACCACTCAAAGTGTGGTTGCGATCGAGTATCTAAACGAAGAGGCCTCCTGTTTCAAGTCTAATCCGATGGAGGAGACGCTTGTGAGCGCATTGATGAGAAGGAGACAGAGATCTACGAGCAAATAATATGGCAGCATAGCGGTGATGCTGCGGTGATAGCGACTCTCTTCAGGGTTCCATGGTGGACGACCACAAAGGGAGAGAGGGAGAGAGTTGGCTTGTGATAAATCCCCATTCATCGATCTTTATTCTTTTATTGTAGCTAATTATCTTGGCAAAGCATCACGTAAATAGTTGTAAATACAATAAATTAGCAATAAGCATGCATGTGTTAATATCTCATAATTAGCATGTATTTGTGCAAAAAAATAAAATAAGTAAGAATAAAAGAAAAAGAAGGAAATATTTAGAATAAATATTGAGTGACCCAAATCCAAGAGAGGGCCCGGTATGGGCCTGATCGCCAAATAAAATAAGTAGAGAGAGATAGGGCCACTCTACCTTGTACTTATACATCATCTATGTATTTAATTTATTTCTACAAAAATAAAAATAAAAAGGTACATTTTATTTTCTTGTATACATTTCTCTAAAAATAAAATAAAAATAAGAAAAATAAAATAAGAATGAAATTAGAATAAAATTCCTTCTCTCTGTCACTTGTATATAATACATGTATGTATGTATATATATCCTTCCATATTTGTTATAATCATGTAAATAAATAATAAAAATAAAACAAAAATTAGTATATACTCCAAAAATTATATTGAAAATAAATAAAATATAAAACTGGGTATTTTTATAAAAATAATAAATTAAAAATAATTGTACAAAATACATAGGTATTTTATACCTGTATATAATATATTATACTGTATATACCATAAATTATTTTCAAAAAATAAATAAAAATCACAGAAAATTAGTTTGAAAAATAACCAACATTTTTCATTTTATACACTTTTTATTTAAAGTCATTTATTATTTTTTATTCAATTTGTAAATATTTTTGTAAATCCTAATTTCTGATTGGTTCACGTCAAGAGGTTGACCCCGGCCAACCCCTCTTTTCGGGTTCGACCCGACCCAACCTCCTCACCGGACCGTCTTCTCGGAATTTGCTAGGGCGGATCACGCGTGTCCATCCTCCCATTCTTCGCTCACACCTTCCCCATGGATCCAAGATCCTCGCGGATGCCTAGGTATGAAAAGATAGAGAGGTGGATTTGAAGATAGAGAGGGGGAGCGCAACCCTAAGAGGATCCGGGTGATTATAGGTATCCACGAGTATCTCATGTGTATGAGGAATCTAGGGTCTGTATATCGAGGCAAGAGGCAGCCGTTCGGGTGTAAAAAGTCATAGAAGAAGCTCTTGCGAGAGGAATGAGACCCAACTCGGTCTGGAGGGAGATGTTGATCGGGGTCAAAAAACCCGCGTGGACCAATAGAAAATTCAGGATTTATAAAATAAAAGGAAATTCAATAAAAAGTAGCAAAGGAATTTAAAATGGAAACATATAAAATAAAAAATGATTATTATTTTATAAACTATTTTCTGTGAATTTAAATTATTTTTATAACAATAAATAAGGTATATGCAGTATATAGTATTATATACAAGTATATTATACCTATGTATTATGTACAAGAATTTTCATTTTATTATTTCTATAGAAATACTTTTATTTTATATTTTATTTATTTACAACATTATTTTGGGAGTATGGAATATTTTTTATTTTATTTTTACAAGTTATCTAAGGGTATATGTAGAATATACATGTGTATTTTGTACAAGTAATTGATAGTTTTATTTTTCTTTTAATTTTCTAATTTTATTTTATGTTTATAATATTATTAAAAGTATATACAAGGGTTTAAAAGAATAAAATAATTTATTTTTATTAAAAATATATAGATACATAATATGAACAAGTATATGTGATATATACAATACATAGTAGACACTATCTCTCTCTACTTATTTTATTTTGCGATTTGGTCAAGTTTTGACCTTCTCTTAGGAATTTGAGTCACTATGTATTTATTCTAAATACATCATTCTTTTTCTTTTTCCTTTATTCTTTTATTTTTGCAAAAATATGCTAAATACGCATTATTAACAATGCCATGCAAAATGCTAAGTTATTATTTTTAAAGGAATTTACATGTGGTTTTGCCAAAAAGAAGAGCTAAAATAAAAGAATAAAGAGTGAGAATCATGGATTCATCAATAGCAAATCGTTACTCAATTCCGGCCACCTGATCTCGATTAAGTGGTTGACATGGAGAGCTACTAGCCATTGATGAGCAACCTTTTTAATGGTAAATTGCTGAGACCTCCCGCTCCTTTTTATAATAGCTTATTAGTCTTGTAGATTTTTAGATAGTGTTAAATTTTATGTAAAACTTGCATATGAACCCTTTAACTTTGTCTACTTTGATCATGTGTCAGCTCACCTCAAGCGCGTCCGCACGTGAGGCAGGGCTATTTTACACTAGGACCTTGTAGGTTTATGTATTTAGATGTAGACTTTAAATTTAAAGAATTAATGTAATATTTCTGAATTTTTTGCAAGCAAAATCCTCAACTTTTATTTTATTGCATTTATACCCTTATTAGATGGTTTTTAAATACAAAATTAATTGGAAATTTTGCTTGGATGGCCCTGGAGATCTTTAAAGCATTGTTAAATGCATAAAATGTTCTAACTATTTGCAAATATGCCCCTACCAAGATATTAATTTTATTTAATGTATATTTAGTATTATAAATAGCATATTATATCTAAAATTAGAAGTAAAATAACTTAAGATGCATGCTAACTATATTTATAACACATAATTTTCACTAGGATATTAAGTTATTTCCTTTTTATCAAAAATTTAAACATGTGAATTTTATTCCTTCTTTGAAGATAAAAAATAAAACAATCTTTAAAAATTCCAAAAAATTAGAGTATATGCAAAAACAAAACCTTAAAAATGACAAAACCCTAAAAAACTCAGACAAATCAGAAAAATTCCATTAAAATTGCAAAAATAAATTTTTATTCTATATTTTTATTTATTTTATATAGTATATATTAAAAATCATTTTAGGAATTATTATTTATTTTTTTATGCAAAAAAATTTACCTATTTAATATACTCCTTGTTTTGTACATTTTATTACACTAAAACCTATAATAATTAGCAACATATATTCTAAAAATATAGAAAAATATCAAAAATACAAAAAGATTTTTTTGAATTTGAACTATATATATAAATTTATAGAGCCTTATATAAATTATATTGTAATACTTATATATGAATTATTTTTATGATTTATAAAAAATATATATTTTATTTAACCTTTAAAAAATAAAAGGATTGTTCCTTTATATATACATACTTTTTTATTATATGTCATATATTATTTATAATACTTATATTATCATTATTAATATATATGCATATAAGTTATATCTTTTAAAAATAAAAATAAATAAAAATTGCAAAATTAAAAAGAAACCTAAAATTTTAAAAATATTTAAAATAATTAAAAATCATAAAAGATAAATATAATTAAAAACCCATAAAAGGTTAGAAAATGATAAATAATAACAAGTTATTAATTAATAATAATCATACAAATCCACAATTTTCTCTCAGTGGTTTGACCCATACACTTACGTGTTATAAATATCTTTTGTGATGTATAATAAATTTCACCCATATCTTATTTATCATTTTTTCTATATCATGGGTTGATTGTTGATATATTTGGTTGATTCATATTCCGAGAGCCGAGAGAGGCGTTGATACTGTGATTGCCAGATCCGACTTGTAGGACACCACATGCCCTCTAAGACCGAGCGTTATGATCCTTGACTCAACTGAATTATCACCCAACCAATAGTCTAGTCCTGAATCATCGATAGGAGCCCCTTGTCTCTCTACGAAGGCAACATATTCTGCATCTGTAATTTCATGATCAAATACATGAGGCAACTCCTCCATCGGTACCTCGGTGGCATCCTCATTATTCATACAACACGGGTGCCCTCTATCTTCGTTATCTAAAGCCAACACTATGAACCGTATCCAAAATCATGACATATATTATTATTTATGTTTCCTTTGTCATACAAATGAGATTCACTCTCAATTTATTCTCTTCTTCCTCGGATATTTGTGTCAATAAATCACCATCATCATTTAATTTTGATGGACCATCAATATTCTCAACCACTTAATTATTTGTTGGCATGATCGTAGTGTATGTTTGTCAATTTAGAGGAGACAAAGATACAATTGCTTCTTAATTTAAATGTGACTATATTACCTTGATGAAGATGTCATGTTTTCCTGAACAAGGGGGATGGCTTCTACAAAAATATGAATGAACCTTACTTTGTCGATTGGATCCATTATTGCTAAAGTGGAATCATCATCATGAATTGGCACTTGCTAGAAAGTTGATTTTTTTTATACAAATACTTACATGTTAATGTAAGGAGTATTGATCGAGTGGAAGAGAAATGGCTTTGGAACTTGACCCAATAGATCAAAGTAAGTTGTATGACGTGGGAATATAATCTTGCACTTTAAACCCCCAATATAATCTATGTGATAATCTGATACACTCACTGATCCATTCTAATTTAATAACACATGAACATTGTTGGATGCCATATCTAATGAAAAATCACATGGATTGATTATTAGATATAATTTAAGAGTAAAAAAAACAATGATCAATACATTTTGACAAATTTATCCCTTTTTATCTTGAATGCATGTGGATATGTAACGATTATAATTTAACCTATGATATTAATATTGATTTTTAAATTGTGTAAGTATAATAATTATTGTACATTTTGTATTGTGTATTAAGTATAATGTAAATATTCAAATTTCATATGGAATAATCGGTTGTCAAATGTACCTGTCTAATAGTTGATTTGAAATTTAATATCATAAAATATCAAAAATCGTACTTGTAGAATCACATTTCGAAGATAACTCTAGCAATTAACTACATTCATATGAGTTAAATTGATTTTTAATATGAGATTAATTAAATCACACAAAAATGAATAAATGTTTGATGAATACCCATTCATCACTCTTTATTCTTATATTTTAGCAACAAAAACCTTTGCAAATGCATGTATATGTTTGTAAATACAAATAATTAGCAAAAGCATGCATTGTATAAAGTTTACTAATTAGCATGTTTTTGTGCAAAAATAAAAGAATAAAGAGACAAAAGAAAAAGAGGGAAATATTTAGAATAAATATTGAGCAACCTAATCCCAAGGGAGGGCTCAGCATGGGCCTGACCGCATAAATACCCAAGTAGAGAGAGATTAGGGAGCTCATGTGTGTAAATAGACCTGTAAATTAATAAAAATATTTTCCTCCCAAAAATAGAATAAAAGTGGTTTGTATATATAGTATATATTTATAATTATAAAAATCAACACAAAAATAGAAAAAATTTAAAAGAAACTAAAAAGAGCAGCTTATGTATATATTCACCATGTACATACAACCACTCCTATATTTATTTCACCCTATAAATAAATAAATTAAAATTCCAAAACTTTTGTAAATATTCTATTTATTATGCTATAAATAAATAAAATAAAAACAACAAAAATAAAAACAAAATAAAAAGAACAAAATTAAAAACCAAAAATAATATTGTAAATATACCATGTACATAGATGTATATACCTATTTATTTCACTATTGTACATAAATACTAAAAATAAAAAAATACCTTTTTATTCCTAACTTTATGCTATAAATAAATAAAATATAAAATGGGGATAAAAATGTATGAAAATAACAAATTAAAAATCAAAAATAAAAAATCAATATTGTATATATACCTTATTTTTACTTTGAAAAATTAATTAAAAATCACCAAAAAATAGAAAAAATTAAAACAAAAATATTTCATGTTTTAAGTTTTTAGTAATTCAGCCATTTACTATTTTTAATCGAATTTTTAAACATTTTACACGTGGCTGTCTCTCATTGGTCCACGGGGGTTGTTGACCGCCCGGTCAACTCCCCCCTGTGGACCACTTCACACGGGTCCTGGGTTCCCGACCCGAGTTCTCGAATTTTTCCCATCCATACTCGAGCACCATCCCCCTAAACCACGGGTCCGTTTTACTCACGACACATCCGACACCCTCGCCGGGGTGCCCGCCTCGAGATCCGCGCTTCACGCTGCCCTACCCGACCCATTCTTATCGGACTCCTGGCGGTATAAGAGCTGAGCTCCGCCACCTCAATCTGCATCTTTGGCACATTTGTTCACCACCCAGTTACCTCCACCGTCTCGGCGAGAGTGACAGCTTGCTCCAGAGGGTGTCGCAGCGAGGAGGGAGCAAGGAACCACTAATCCGGCGAGTTAGCTCCGCCGTGTGCCACCTGGAGGTAGCGCCAGAGCCTCGGACGCCAACGGTCCTCGAGGCAAGGACCCAGAGCACCAACTGCTCGTCCCCAGTCGATCCCTCCACCCAGGTAGCTTAGATTCTTTCCCATTTTCTATGATTTTGATTTAGCCCCAAATCGCACCGTCGCCGACCTTCGCTGATTCCGACCATCTCACCCTTCCGTTCGATCATCGGAATCCCCCATCACGATCGCCCTTCCCCCGCGCACCTTCTCCGCCCATCCATTCAACCCAGCTCGCACAGGAGCTAGAGTTCGAACCCCTTCGCCGTCGCTTCGTCGGGGTTCGCCCGCACCACCGCACCGTTCACTATCACCACGCCTAACGGGGTCGAGGCAGTTTGCCCTCGACCCGCGAGTTTGTTGATGCACTTTGCAGGTACATTCAAGCCCATATGAGGGCTTGGACCATTTGGTCTAGCAGCTCCGCCTCCGCCGCACTCGCCAGAGCTTCTCGGAGCTCCATGGAGTCATCGGAGGCCTCCATTCGACGCGGAAGGCTTCCACGCTCCTTCTCCGATCATCAGAAGCCCATGTGGAGGCTCGGAGCGAGCGTACTGGGCCGGAGAAGTTCGCCGGCCACTTGTTCTTCGAAGACCTCCAGCAGCCGTTGGATAGCCCTCCAGCTCCAGTTCGCATCTGCACCATCCATTCCAGGAGCGCCAGCACCGCACGATCAAGGGAGGAGTTGATCCAGACCGTCCGATGGCCGAGGTTTAGCCACATCACTTCTCCACCGTTCGATCCGCCACGTGGCGAGGTCCAGGCCGTCCGATCAGCCCAAGGAGTTTAGCGTTGGAGTGCCACCCGTTCTCGACTGCTCGATCCACCACGTGGCACGCCTCCATCCCTTGGATCTTAATAAGGGGTAAAGTTCTCTTAGGCCCCTCTAGTTTTTGTATTTACCATCTAGTCCTGTAAATATTTTAAAACGTCTAGGGTAATTTACATAGTGGACCTCGTCTTTTATGGTATTTGCTTTTATACCCCTGTGTGTTGTGGACACGTGCTTCGACACGTGATTTTTGTGGGATATTTGCACTGATGCCCTTGTAGTTCTGGGATGTTAATTAATGAATGAATCTTTTTAGATAATTGCTTTTATACCCCTGTGCGTGGATTTTTAGAACATGTGTTGAAATTCGTGGGTATTTTGCACAGAGGCCCCTGGACTTTTAGTATGTGTTACTAATTAGTCCAGGAACCTCATTTTTCTTGCAAATAGGTCCCTGAGTGCCCCAGGTCATGCGCCTCGCACGTGGATCCTTGGGAATTTTGCACCGGACCCCCTGGAACTTGTTTTAATTGCATTTAGGTCCTTGTGTACTGTGCCCTTTTGTTTAATTTTAATAAAATAGCAAATCAACTCCAAATTTGATGAAAATTGGACCCATGGTTCCTGTCATGGTGTAAAATTTTCTCAAATTTTTGGAGACATTTTTTGTTTCATTTACTATTTTTAAAAATTCAAAAACACGCATCTTCTTCACTGTCTGACTGGAAAAATCATAAAAAATATTAAAACTCATCCAAAAATTCTAAAAAAATTCTCTACTGTGTGTTTCGTCTTGCTTGATTTTATGACCAAATTTGGTCATTTTTCATCATATAAAACTCATAAAAATTGAAAATACCTAAAAACTTATAAAAATTCTAATAACTATTTTAAAAATCCAAAAACAATAATTTCAGTGCCCAAATTTTCCTTAAACTTTCTACTTTATAGGAAAATTGACTCCAGGAGCTAAATAGGCCTTTTTGTATTTTAAATTGGCCTTTTACTCCTAACTGGACATTGCTACTATTTTCTTGCATTGTTTGATTTTTAGAAAAGAAAACAAAAATCAGAAAAATCCCAAAAATTCACTAAAAATAGTAAAAATCATAAAATACACAAAAACATTTTTGCTTGAATTTTTGATTGATTTTTGATGCATTAAATAATTGCTTGAAGTTGATTGGTTTACTTGTTTTTCTATTTTCCCTCCTAATCAAAAATCCAAAAGAATTTATAAAAATTTAAAATCCACCAAAAAACAATTGTCTTTTATTTTTCTATATTTTTTACTACTCCGTAGGCCGCAAGGCCATTACGTGCTCCTTGTGTTCGACCATGGTCGCTATACCAGGTTAAAAATAATAGCAAGACCACTATCGTATTTGATTGATTCTTTTCTCTGTTTGGTGGTCTATTTTTCTTGATTGACACCGCTTGGTTACTCGGGATACAACGACCCTTGATTACCTTTTACCTGAGTGATCAGGCGCGTCATCAGAATGGCGCCGTTGCTGGGGAGCACAGCTTAGTAGTCGATTTATTTTTCCCGCGGTTTTCTTTTCGCGGCTTTTTGTATAGATATTTGCTTATATATTTTTTCTGACACTTTTTATACAATAATCTGGTCTGACACTTTGTCTGTTTCTTGCGAGGGCCCGAGGACCGAGGTGGCGACTCTCGAGTAGCCGACGCAACCGCGGGATTCGGAGGCGGCTCCCTTCTACACGGAGCCGCAGGAGAGCGTGAGGAGAAGCTTAATGTAGAGTAGCGTAGATTTAATTCAGTCCATTTTATTTGAATTGTAATAATACAGGTACTCAGAGACTTGGACTTTCTTCTTCGGGTCTGTTTTGCCGAGCACCGGTGTGCTCGGGGGACCCTTTAGCTAGTTTAGAGTTTTCACGGCTTTTTCGCGGCTTTTAGATTTTTCGCTGCCTTTTACGGTTTTACGTGGATTTTCTTGATCCCCTAGCTTTAGGACTTTCTGATTGATTGTGCCGTACTCAGTAGGATCCACACACCTAATAGATTGCTCGTACCTATAGATCGTAATTGGACCTACTAATAAAAATTAATAAAAATAGCTGAGTTGCTTTCCTTAGAGCCTACGCGCCGCGAGCCTGCCCCGTCAAGCGCTACTCCTGAACTCGACCTATCGAGAAGAGGAGGGGTGGGTCTAGACCGGACTCTTTGGATCGAGGGCAAGTGACCAGCTAGACGGTGCTTTCGAGTAGAAGTTGCCTGCTTATGACTCGATTTTCCGCTGCACCATATAGGTAGTTTTATTTCTGTCTTTAAATTCTGCGCGGATCATATTGCATGTAGAGTGCTGGAGACAGGTACACATTTCTATCTCTGCATGCATCATTGATTTTCACGCATCGGTTTTTTCGTCTTCTCCCCCCTATTTTTGACTTAATAATCAGGAGAACCGAAAAATTCGTTAGGCGATTTTGCTTGCATTAAAAATATCTAAAAAAGAAAAAACCATAAAATTAGGACTGCTAAAACTATCGACCCTAAAAGACACCTGACTTAAAAATTTGTCTTGGGGAGAGCAACCCCCTCATTGCTTGGTTTGCTTGTGCGAGAGAGTGACCCGTACACTAGGTAAAGCCCTCTGGTACTCATCTCGACTGATTACCGACTCTTCTGTGCGGGACAGTCAGTTGGGAGAGTATCGGGTATCCCAACAGGTCACGTAATCGCTCTGATATTTTGATTGTTCACCAAAATAAAAATTGACAAGATAATTTGACCGAACTTTTACGGTCTTCAGCTCGCGTTGCGTTGGTGAACTGGGGGTTTGCTTTTGATCATAGTTTTTCCAGATCTCATCCGCCTTACTCGCCAGATCACGATGATGCGCAGGAGGTCTCTTAGGCAGCCTCTGGCTGTCCCGCTTTTTAGCACTCCGGCCCATTCATCTAGGTCGGTTCGTGGGAGCTCAAACTCGCTCTCCGAACCCGAGTATGACTCCGCCCTGTTCCCCCTCGACCACCCTTCTTCTGATACCGAGATGCCAGTGCCAGAGGAGAGATAGACGGATGATTTATCGGCACCGGAGTTCGGTTGTTTTGATTTTTCAGAGACAATGGTCGGTAGTTCTGATGATCGTACTGGAGGTCCACTGGGAGATCAGCATTTCGTTTTGGACCAGGGTTCGATCAACTCCACCCTGATCGCCTCCCTCGAGTCAGTGCAGCAGCAGCTGAGGGATCAGGGAGCATTCATGATCGAGATGAGGAAAAGCTTGAGCAGATGAGAGCCGACCGCGAGAACCGCGGAGGAGGACCCGACGATGCGGCAGCAGCCGCAGCAGCAACAGGAGGAGCAGGACCACCGAGACCGATGCGGGAGAACCACAATCCCGGATCGACTTTGACGCACCGTTGGGTGGTGCTACCAACCATCGTGGGGGACTTCAAGTTCCCCCCGAACACTTTGCAGCTCCTTCCTCGATTTCACGGTTTGGCCACAGAGGAGCCTCATCTCTACCTGCAGGAGTTTGAGATGATATGCAGTACTGTCCACGATCGTCAGTTGGACCAGGATACTATGAGGATGATTGCCTTCCCCTTTTCCTTAGCAGACAGAGCAGCCACCTGGCGAAAGCACTTGGGGAAGTTCGTCTACACTTGGGAGCAGCTCCGCGCCGAGTACTTGCACAAGTACTATCCACTCGGGCGGACGAACGCTGCTAGAGCCCTGATCAACAACTTCTCCATGCTCCCCAACGAGCAGTTCCACGAGGCATGGGAGAGGTTTCAAGAGCTGACCGACAGATGCCCGCACCACGACATTTCCAAGCCGAACCTTGTTCAGAGCTTCTTCAGCGGGCTGACATCAGAGCTTCAGGGCTTGGTGAACGCTTCTTGTGGCGGGTCTTACTTCGCCAAGGATCACGACCAGGTCTGGGCCATCTACGAGGAGATGGCCGAGAACTACATGGTGATGTCCCAGACCAAATTGTACACTCAGGGCAGACCCCAGCAGCCGGGACCCGTGCAGTACCAGAGGATAGCACGGGTCGACGTCGGTCCTTCCAGTTCGTCCGCAGTAGCAGCAGCACATGCAGAGTCCACAGCTGCGAACATGGGCATCATTAGTGAGAAGTTGGATCAGATCGAGCTGATCGAGAAGAAGCAGTACCAGGGCATCACTCAGATGGAGCAGATGGCACAGACTCTGAGCGACATGAAGACCCAGCTCATGTATCTCCAGGAGGCACAGACGGCTTCCCAGCCCCGTCTTCAGTCGCGAGGCGACTCCGGCAGCAGCAGCAGCTCGTCCTAACGCTCCATCTCACACCAACAGCCTAGACAGGTTCACCTTGTACAGGCGGAGCCGTACCAGCAGCTGCAGCCTACCTACCAGTCACCACCGTCTCCAGACATGCAGATGGTGGTATACCAGCCGGATCAGCCTCTGGCAGTACTCCCGCCAGCCCAGTATGATGCAGAGCCGTTGATGGATGTCAACGGGATTTGGTATGACCGCCCTCAGCCCGGTATCCGACGAGACCATCCCAGATTCCGGTGGGGGAACGGAGGTACCCAGCCCCAGCAGCAGCCGTCAAGACAGGGTGGCCAGTACAACCATCAGAGAGAGCACCAGCAGCAGCAACCCCTAGTGTACCCACCACCACAGCAGCAACAGTCGTCCTATGGTCCTCATCCCTATCAGCAGGAACAGTCTTGGAGGCGAGATCAGCCTCACCAGCAGCAGATCCAGCAGCCTCACTACCAGAGAGGCTACCCGTCGGGTTCCCATGAGAACCCTGTTTTGGATGACATAGCCCGCCTCCTCACGGATCAGCAGGCTACCTTCAGATGGGAGATGGACGAGTTCCGCCAGGAGATGCGGGACATTGTGAGAGGGAAGGCCGCCATCCCTACCCAGATAGAGCTGAACCCCAACAGCCTGAAGCGGAAATCTGAGCAGGTAGCTTGTACTGAGTATACCACTCCTAGTGATACATTTGTTGATATGACTGGATATCTGTTTGATACTGATTTTATCATACTTAGGAGCGGTAGGATGCCAGCAGGCGGCGCCTCGTCTGAGCAACATCATGAGGATCCACCTAGAGCGCCCGACGAGGAGGATGACGACGTTGGTACTGATGCCACCAAGGATGCTGATTCCACCAGCGGTACTGAGGCCCCCGTTCCACCAGTTCGAGGAGGTGGTACTGAGGCCACCCACGATGCCGAGCCAGAGCACGGTACTGAGGCCGCGAGTCTTCCAGCCGAGCCAGCCACTGGTGGTGCTGAGGCCACCAGAGTTCATGTAGAGAGATCTGTTGTTTTTCCTTCACCGGATATATCTCGGAACTCTGTTGTGAATAAAGGAAAAGGTTTATTTTCTTCTGGTCCCACTGTGGTGCATGATGTATGTGTGGATCCGGTCGTCGAACCGCCTAGACCTTTACCTAGTCCTTCATCTGAGAAGGACCCAGTGATCCCCTTCCTTAGAGCCCTTCAGATGGGAAAGGGGAAGAAAACAGAAAATCCAAAAAAAAAAGAGCAGGAAGAGTTCAGCCAGCCGATGATAGACCGTTTTCACATACAGCTGACTCTTTAGGAGGCTTTACAGTACATCCCCCTTCTTCAGCGTTCATTGAGAGACAGGACTACAGTCAGGAGGAAGAGGAGGAACCACCACTCTGAGATCCATGTGCTGACGAAAGCCACGTGTTTCGCGATCCAAAACCGTCTGCCGGCCAAGAGGCCAGATTCAGGAGCCCCTTATGTCAGATGCCATATCAGTGAGCAGAGGTTCGACCGTACTCTATTAGATAGCGGATCGTCGATCAACCTCCTTCTGGCAGCCCTTCTCGACCGCTTCGAGTTGGGTACTCTTAGACAGAGCAGGACAGTCCTTCAGTTTGCTGATAGATCTGTCAAGAGACCAAAGGGGTTGTTGCGAGACGTTGTCGTCACTATTCAGGGCCTGCAATTCCCCGTGGACTTCGTAGTGTTGGACATGGAGATCCCTAAGTCAGTGACCGATACCCCCATCATTCTCGGTCGTCCGTTCTTGGCCACAGCCAAGGCGGTGACTGACCATGATAGCGGGAAGGTATACTTTCACGTCGAAGGCAAAAGTGTACAAATAGAGGCGGTCGAGGACAACAGAGCTAAAGATAGATCATGCTCAGAGACCACTTCAGATACAGAGCAGCTGACAGATGCAGGGCTAGACATCCACCAGGACTGTGACTTTGTGATCACAAACGATGAGGCAGTTTGGGCAGACCCAGCAGCACATGCCATCCTCTCATTTTCAGACACCGCTGATGCAGAGATGACAACAGAGGAGAGATTGGAGAGCACATTCTTGGTTCAGGATACTTTAGAGGCAGCAGAGCAGGTTCTTGACCGTGATACAGATTTTTGTGATGATGGTGGTACTGATGCCACCTTGTGTGATGCAGATCCCTCAGAGTCAGAGTCTGAGTGGGCAGATTGTGATGATTACATGCCAGACCTGAGTTCCACTGAGCCTACAGCTGAGGAGGAGGTAGATGCCGAGCAGATCAGAGACAGTTCAGTTGAGCAGCCTTCTTCAGACCCAGTTTGCGAGAGCACGCTCTCATTCTCCCAGGCAGATTTGGCAGCATACACGCGACTTCTTTCGAGGCCAGATTTGCCAGCACCCAGTTGCTCAGAGCTGAAGCCACTTCCTTCGTCGTCAAAGTATAGATTCCTTGCAGGTGACCATGAGATGTACCCAGTCATTATCTCAGCCGATCTGACTGGAGAGCAGGAATCCCGTCTGATGGGGGCTCTTGAAAAGAACCGCAAGGTGATAGGATGGAGCGTAGCATATCTCCAGGGGATTAGTCCGGCCATGTGCTCTCACCATATCTATCTCGAGGATGAGGCGAAGCCGTCGCATGAGTTCCAGCGACGGCTGAACCCAAATCTGAGAGAGGTTGTCATGAAGGAAATTTCGAAATGGTGGAGCACCGATTTTATCTATCCCATCTCCGACTCCAAGTGGGTCAGCCCTTTGCATGTGGTACCCAAGAAGACAGGCATCACTACAGTGATTAGCGAGTCTGGAGAGGAGATTGCTAAACGAGTACCCACTTCTTGGCGGGTTTGTGTTGACTACAGGAGACTCAACCAGGCCACCAAGAAGGATCATTTCCCCCTTCCCTTTATTGATCAGATCATTGAGAGACTGGCAGGGAAGAGCCATTATTGTTTTCTGGATGGGTAATCGGGCTACAACCAGGTGGCCATCGCTCCTGAGGATCAGGAGAAGACCACCTTTACCTGTCCCTTCGGCACATACGCCTTCCGACGCATGCCATTTGGGCTATGCAATGCCCCTGCGACTTTTCAGAGATGCATGCTGTCGATCTTTTCGGACATGGTAAGGGAGTGCTTAGAGGTCTTCATGGATGATTTCTCGGTTAACGGCGACGGATTCGACTCCTGTCTTGACTGCCTAGACCGGGTACTTCAGCGATGTATTGAGGTCCGCTTGGTTCTTTCTTGGGAGAAGAGTCACTTCATGGTGACTCAAGGGACGGTGCTTGGCCACATCATCTCCAACAGGGGCATGGAGGTTGATCCGGCCAAGGTTGATGTCATTAGAAAACTCATTTGTGGCAGTTACGGTCTTTCCTGGGGCACGTCGGATTCTATCGGCGATTCATTCATGATTTCAGTAGGGTTGCCCTACCGTTGACTGACTTGTTGACGAAAGACACCGAGTTCCTTGTCGATGACAAGTGTCTTTCGTCGTTCCAGACTCTCAAGCATTGTATTGTTGAGGCTCCTGTCCTCCAGCCACCAGATTGGTCTCTCCCATTCGAGATCATGACGGACGCCTCCGATTTTACCGTAGGGGCTGTGCTGGGACAGAGGAGGGATGGAGTCCCCTTTGCTATCCACTATGCTAGCCGCACCTTGGATTCCGCCCAGCGGAATTATACAGTCACAGAGAAGGAGATGCTAGCAGTAGTGTTGGCCCTAGATAAGTTCAGATCTTACATCATTGGATCTAGAGTGACTTTGTATACTGATCATACCGCCATCCGATACCTCATGGCAAAGAAGGATGCCAAGGCCAGACTGACTAGATGGATCCTTCTACTCCAGGAGTTCGACATGAGATCAAGGATAAGCCTGGAGTCAAGAATGTGGTGGCGGATCATCTCTCCCGTTTAGAGCAGCCTGAGGAGTCTGAGCAGATTGATCCCATTTGTGAGACCTTCCCAAACGAGGTGATCCTTGCCATCACCTCACTCCCATGGTATGCCGATATTGTGAACTTTCTCGTTGCTGGGAAAGTCCCACAAGATTGGCCCAGACAGAGGCTTGAGACCTTCTTTGCAAAGGCCAAGTCCTACCACTGGGAGGATCCCATCCTTTACCACGAAGGAGGGGATAGCATCTGGCGTCGGTGCATTCCTCAGGAGGAGCACCATAGCGTCCTCACTTACTGCCACAAGCTTGAGGCAGGAGGACATCATTCTGGGAGGAGAACGGCATAGAAAGTGCTCCAATCCGGCTTGTGGTGGCCTACTCTCTTCAAGGACTCTGATAAGTTCGTGAAGAGGTGTACTGACTGTCAGAGGATGGGCACTTGTGGACAACGTGATATGATGCCGATGCAGCCCATTCACTTCTGTGAGGTTTTTGACGCATGGGGCATCGATTTCATGGGTCCATTCCCTAAGAGTCAGGGATTTGAGTACATTCTGTTGGCCGTTGATTATGTGAGTCGTTGGGTTGAGGCTATTCCTGCCTGAGCCGCTGATGCGAGGACTGTTTGCAGATTTTTGAGGAAGCACATCATCACGCAGTTCGGGGTACCTCGAGTATTGATTTCAGATGGGGGGTCTCATTTCATCAACGACCAGGTGAAGGCACTTGTTAGTGAGTTCGGCATAGACCATCGAGTTGCCACTCCATACCACCCACAGACGAATGGTCTAGCCGAGGTGTCGAACAGGGAGATCAAGACTATATCGCAGAAAGTCGTCCGCCCTGACCGAAAGGATTGGTCACAGCTTTTGGACTCGGTCTTGTGGGCATATAGGACTTCTTTCAAGACACCATTGGGCACATCTCCCTTTCGCCTAGTTTATGGCAAGCCGTGCCATTTGCCTCTTGAGCTGAGACACAAGTCACTATGGGCAGTCACTGAGATACTTATGGATCCAGATAGTGTAGGAGACCAGAGGAGGGCAGAGTTAGCAACCTTGGAGGAGCTTAGAGATACCGCCTTCTCAAACAGCCTACATTATAAGGAGAGAGTGAAAGAGTGGCATGATTCTCACATCAGCCACAAGCATTTTGAGCCTGGACAGAGAGTATGGCTGTTTGATGCGAGGCTGCGATTATTTCCAGGAAAGCTACAGAGCAAGTGGAAGGGACCTTATCTGGTGAGAGAGGTACACAATAACGGTAGCATCGATATATCTGAGTTGTCTTCTGAGAGTACCTTTCGAGTGAACGGCCAGCGGCTCAAGCCGTTTCTAGATCATGAGCCGCGGGTTGTTGATGTTGCCCCTATTCACTTTGCGTGAGATGTGGTCTCTTGACTCACATCTATTGCATCTCACGCCTGATTATCACTGTTCTTCCGACCTGTATAGATCCAGTTGTCCATATCACTCTATTCTTTAGTCCCACATCCCTTTTCTCATCTTATGATTATGCTATACCTAGGGTGTACTTTAACCTAAGTATAGGGGGTATGTAGGACCTTTGGGTATTCTTTTTATTCTTTCTACCCCTGTTTTGCTGCCTATACTTAGGGATATTTTACCCTAAGTATGGGGGGGGGCAGACTCTGTATCTTCACTCGGATTTCCCTTCATGTACAGCTTGCTATACTTAGGATTATTGGATCCTAAGTATAGGGGGAAACCACCGAGTTCTCCTCATTCTATTCTTTGATTCATCTCTGTATATAGCCATTCCTTTTCACTTCCCTATACTAAACACGAGTTATGTCTTCTTCATCGCTCTTGACTCTGAGGACATCGTTCGAGCTAAGTATGGGGGGGTGTATATATTTCATATATACTTTAGCCATAACTCGTACTTTGTGTGAGTGTGTTAATAAATAAAATGGCTAAAAACCCTAAAAATCATAAAAATTTAAAAAAATTCATGTAAATAATCATTCTTTTATTGCACATACATAGCTAGTGTACAAATAATTTTTGTAAAAATGTTTTCAAAAATCTTTTGTGTAAATCTTGTGTAAATATTTTCTTATCAAAATTATGTATATAGTACAAAATTTTTCTAAAATGTTTTGAAAATCAAAAGTTTGCAAAAATTTTGTGTAAATGTGTGTAAATACTTTTGCAAAACTTGCACTTCATGCATTCATCCATCCATGATTTCAAAACATTTTTCAAAAATTTTGCACGATTGTAAATTTGTGTAAATAACATCTTTGTATATATGTATATAGTTTTCCTGGATGATAGTTGACATTTAAACTAAGCTCGGAATTAAATTGGGAAATGGAGCTTGATTAAGATCTTAATCCACCTAATTCTAAGAGGAACCTTATAGGGCTTAGGGTTAAGGCTTTTCAGGTCCATAAGGACTTAATTCTTTGAGTCCACTAGGCTATGAGCATATGTCATCTTGATGAACCTAAGTAGAGCACTTAACAACACATGCATGACTCTTAGAGACAATGGCTTGACTTGCACCAGCACTTTACACATAGCTCTCCACGGATGAGGTGGTGAGGAGGCAGTTTCCTTTGGCTTGGGGTAGCATATGAGGGTAGTACTTCTAGGCGGAACCTCTCTTCTTCTTCTAGTGAAGGAAGTGCGTCTCAACTTGGTCTAGTGGTGATGAAGTCTAAAGACAGAAGCCGTGGGTTGCAATAAAGCTTCAAAAGAGGGATAGTCTACTGGCTCAAGAGGAAAATTTCTTGTATATATGCTGCACCATGTAGATATGTTGTACAGATGCACTTGAAAAAAAATGCAAAAAGAACTCCAAAAAAGTGGTGGGTCGGATTGAAAATTTAATAACCCCACCGGAGTGTATATAGTCAAATAAAGCAAAAGCTTATGGTATCCATGTTACATCTCATGAAGCTTGCAGCGGGAGACTTAGCTACACTGGTTGAGCTCCCAAAAGTCTATACCTCTTATTCCCCCTCTTCTTGAGCCGGTTGCACTTGAACTTAGAAGGGAATACCCCGCTTCTCGAGGAAAGAGTTGCTAGACCGAGGCATTAGAGTTACCAGGTTGGGGGAGGTTGTTTCTTTGTTACTTCTGAGGTGGGGATCTACATATCACTTACACTGCATGAAAAGATTCATGGTCATTAGAGTTTGTGTATGTAGACTTGTTCTGATCTGGTTTATTGAGGAGTCTTGACCATAGATTGGTGGAACTTAGAGGCTGTTGAGTTTTAAGATTAAGTACAAATAAGGTTCCGACACATTAATAATCCAAAGATCTGATCGAGCTCCATAATTCAATTTAATGAAGGAAAGTTTAATATTCAACCTTGATCCATGTACACTCTCCTCTTTTTCTTTTCTTTCTTTCTTTTTCACTTCTTTTTCAAATAAGTGTTTGCTAAGGGACTAGCAAAAGTTAAGTATAGGGGGGTGATGAATACCCATTCATCACTCTTTATTCTTATATTTTAGCTACAAAAACCTTTGCAAATGCATGTATATGTTTGTAAATACAAATAATTAGCAAAAGCATGCATTGTATAAACTTTACTAATTAGCATGTTTTTGTGCAAAAATAAAAGAATAAAGAGACAAAAGAAAAAGAGGGAAATATTTAGAATAAATATTGAGCAACCTAATCCCAAGGGAGGGCTCAGCATGGGCCTGACCGCATAAATACCCAAGTAGAGAGAGATAAGGGAGCTCATGTGTGTAAATAGACCTGTAAATTAATAAAAATATTTTCCTCCCAAAAATAGAATAAAAGTGGTTTATATATATTGTATATATTTATAATTATAAAAATCAACACAAAAATAGGAAAAAATTAAAAAGAAACTAAAAAGAGCCACTTATGTATATATTCATCATGTACATACAACCACTCCTATATTTATTTCACCCTATAAATAAATAAATTAAAATTCCAAAACTTTTGTAAATATTCTATTTATAATGGTGTAAATAAAAAAAATAAAAACAACAAAAATAAAAACAAAATAAAAAGAACAAAATTAAAAACCAAAGATAATATTGTAAATATACCACGTACATAGATGTATATACCTATTTATTTCACTATTGTATATAAATAATAAAAATAAAATAAAAATACATTTTTATTCCTAATTTTATGCTATAAATAACTAAAATATAAAATGGGGATAAAAATGTATGAAAATAACAAATTAAAAATCAAAAATAAAAATTCAATAATGTATATATACCTATGTATAGTACTATATTGTAAATACCCTATTTTTACTTTGAAAAATTAATTAAAAATCACCAAAAAATAGAAAAAATTAAAACAAAAATATTTCATGTTTTAAGTTTTTAGTAATTCAGCCATTTGCTATTTTTAATCGAATTTTTAAACATTTTACACGTGGTTGTCTCTCATTGGTCCACGGGGGTTGTTGACCGCCCGGTCAACTCCCCCCTGTGGACCACTTCACACGGGTCCTGGGTGCCCGACCCGAGTTCTCGAATTTTTCCCATCCATACCCGAGCACCATCCCCCTAAACCACGGGTCCGTTTTACTCACGACACATCCGACACCCTCGCCGGGGTGCCCGCCTCGAGATCCGCGCTTCACGTTGCCCTACCCGACCCATTCTTATCGGACTCCTGGCGGTATAAGGGCTGAGCTCCGCCACCTCATTCCGCATCTTTGGCTCATTTGTTCACCACCCAGTGACCTCCACCGTCTCGGCGAGAGTGACAGCTTGCTCTAGAGGGTGTCGCAACGAGGAGGGAGCAAGGAACCACTGATCCGGCGAGTTAGCTCCGTCGTGCGCCGCCTGGAGGTAGCACCAGAGCCTCGGACGCCGACGGTCCTCGAGGCAAGGACCCAGAGCACCAGCTGCTCGTCCCCAGTCGATCCCTCCTCCCAGGTATCTTAGATTCTTTTCCATTTTCTCTGATTTTGATTTAGCCCCAAATCGCGTCGTCGCCGACCTTCGCTGATTCCGACCATCACACCCTTCCATTCGATCATCGGAATCCCCCATCACGATTGCCCTTCCCTCGCGCACCTTCTCCGCCCATCCATTCAACCCAGCTCGCACAAGAGCTGGGGTTCGAACCCCTTCGCCGTCGCTTCGCCGGGGTTCGCCTGCACCACCGCACCGTTCACTATCACCACGCCTAACGGGGTCGAGGCAGTTTGCCCTCGACCCGCGAGTTTGCTGATGCACTTTGCAGGTACATCCAAGCCCATCTGAGGGATTGGACCATTTGGTACAGCAGCTCCGCCTCCGCCACACTCGCCAGAGCTTCTCGGAGCTCCATCGAGTCATCGGAGGCATCCATTCGACGCGGAAGGCTTCCACGCCCCTTCTCCGATCATCAGAAGCCCCCGCGGAGGCTCGGAGCGAGCGTACTGGGTCGACGAAGTTCGCCGGCCACTTGTTCTTCGAGGACCTCCAGCAGCCGTTGGATAGCCCTCCAGCTCCAGTTCGCATCTGCACCATCCATTCTAGGAGCGCCAGCACCGCACGATCAAGGGATGAGTTGATCCAGACCGTCCGATGGCCGAGGTTTAGCCACAACACTTCTCCACCGTTCGATCCACCACGTGGCGAGGTCCAGGCCGTCCGATCAGCCCAAGGAGTTTAGCATTGGAGTGCCACCAGTGCCACCCGTTCTCGACCGCTCGATCCACCACGTGGCACGCCTCCAGCCCTTGGATCTTAATAAGGGGTAAAGTTCTCTTAGGCCCCTCTAGTTTTTATATTTACCATCTAGTCCTGTAAATATTTTAAAACGTCTATTTCAGTAGGGTAATTTACATAGTGGACCTCGTCTTTTATGGTATTTGCTTTTATACCCCTGTGTGTTGTGGACACGTGCTTCGACACGTGATTTTTGTGGGATATTTGCACTGATGCCCTTGTAGTTCTGGGATGTTAATTAATGAATGAATCTTTTTAGATAATTGCTTTTATACCCCTGTGCGTGGATTTTTAGAACATGTGTTGAAATTCGTGGGTATTTTGCACAGAGGCCCCTGGACTTTTAGTACGTGTTACTAATTAGTCCAGGAACCTCATTTTTCTTGCGAATAGGTCCCTGAGTGCCCCAGGTAACGCGCCTCGCACGTGGATCCTTGGGAATTTTGCACCGGACCCCTGGAACTTGTTTTAATTGCATTTAGGTCCCTGTGTACTATGCCCTTGTGTTTGATTTTAATAAAATAGCAAATCAACTCCAAATTTGATGAAAATTGGATCCATGGCTCCTGCCATGGTGTAAAATTTTCTCTAATTTTTAGAGACATTTTTGATTTCATTTGCTATTATTAAAAATTCAAAAACATGTATTTCCTTCAATGTCTGACTGGAAAAATTACAAAAAATATTAAAACTCATCCAAAAATTCTAAAAAAATTCTCTACTGTGTGTTTTGTCTTGCTTGATTTTGTGACCAAATTTGGTCATTTTTCATCATATAAAACTCATAAAAATTGAAAACACATAAAAACTTATAAAAATTCTAATAACTATTTTAAAAATCCAAAAACAATAATTCCAGTGCCCAAATTTTCCTTAAACTTTCTAGTTTATAGGAAAATTGACTCCAGGAGCTAAATAGGCCTTTTTGCATTTTAAATTGGCCTTTTACTCCTGACTGGACATTGCTACTATTTTCTTGCATTGTTTGATTTTTAGAAAAGAAAATAAAAATCAGAAAATCCCAAAAATTCACTAAAAACAGTAAAAATCATAAAATACACAAAAACATTTTTGCTTGAATTTTTGATTGATTTTTGATGCATTAAATAATTGCTTGAAGTTGATTGGTTTACTTGTTTTTCTATTTTCCCTCTTAATCAAAAATCCAAAAAAATTTATAAAAATTTAAAATCCACCAAAAAAACAGTTGTATTTTATTTTTCTATATTTTTGACTACTCCGTAGGCCGCAAGGCCATTACGTGCTCCTTTTGTTCGACCCTGGTCGCTATACCAGGTTAAAAATAATAGCAAGACCGCTATCGTATATGATTGATTCTTTTCTCTGTTTGGTGGTCTATTTTTCTTGATTAACACTGCTTGGTTACTCGGGACACAACGACCCTTGATTACCTTTTACCTGAGTGATCAGGCGCGTCATCAATGTTCAACAAACAATAAAATTTAATTGATATGAACTAAATTTGCTCATCCCATTAATGTTAGAAAATAAATTATATATGCTTAAATTTAAAATTACCTGGAATGAAGAGCATCCTCCAAGCTAGAAAATATATATGAATAGTCGAATAGATAATGATGAGATATATCCGCAAAAATATAAATATCTAGCCAAAAAAGGTTACGAAAAAATAACTTGCCAATTCGCTCTTATACGAATAAGAATAGTAGAAGGCAATATGAAAGGAAAACAATTATGCGAGAGAGATCGAGAGGGTTGAGAAGAAGAAATGAAAAAAGAAAATGAAAGAGGAGGTTGAGGAGGAGAAGTGAGGAATGGAAGGGGAGGAAGGGGTTTATAAATGGAGGAGAAGGGGAGGACAACAACTGCCAAAGGTTCTCTTCCAAATCGGCACTTCAAGTGCCGATCTGGGGGGATTTGGGCTTGGCTCCTCAAATCAATTTGGGCTTGGCTCCTCAAATCGACTCTTCAGGTGCCGCCATGTACCTAAAATTTTAATTATTAATCCTTGATGCTTATTTAACTAATTATGAATAATTTAATATTTATTTAAAAAATCCGAAGAAGGGGGCATGGGAGAAGAAGAGATGAATTGCTGGTGAGGGAGATTGCTAAGGGATGAGGAAGGACCGAGTAGTTGGTGCAGAGAGGTATCAATTAATGAAACGTTACTTGCTTGCGGAAGATGTGGGGTCACATGTGAGGGATGAGATAGGGGATTTAGAGATTTTTAGGCTAACTTCAGTAGTGGTATTTTCGTCTCATGACCAAAAAAACAGACGACCGTCACCCAGTCCCATTAGTAAAAAACCACATTGTGACCGAAACAAGATCAAGTATCACTCTTTAACTTTTAGAAGTTGTGGGACAACATTGAAATTGGATGAATAATTGAGGGATTTTGTGTAATTTACTTTAAAATAACTTTTTTTTGTTGAAAACTTAATCAAGTGGGCAGGGTTAGCTTCACCACAAGGGAAAAAACATTAAAGTCCAAACTACATGCCAAACATGGAGACATAGGCCACCGGTTGGTTGGTGATACCCACTGAGCTTCAACTACAAAGTTAGGTTGGAGAAAGGTCGGGTTGTAAAGTGCCATTGCACAACTCACATGCACATACATCTGCCACTTTAGTGTGATATTAATTCCAGACTGTATTAGCCATTTCGCTTGCATGCAAACGTAAGACCAGTTAGACAGACTACTAAAACATCAAATAGTTGGTGGCCGAATGTATAGTCGACCACCCCATGCAAAAGACTAGAACCTAAACCTTACCAGTCTCATCAAATATCTAAATTGTGATTTTATTACTAGCTAGTGGGCTCTGCAAGGAAGAACTAAGGACTATTGCACTTTGTGACATGAAAAGGCCGTCACTTAACTAGAGTTCCGACTTCTGTTTACAGCCTCTTCACGTCTATGATATATTCTGTGACTGTCAGTGTATTTTTACCTACGAAATGGTTGTGCCTGATGTCTTTTTTCTGTCTAATGGTTTTGACCCATAGGAAAAAAAATACTCATCTGGTTTATATAAATACAAGTTAATTACATAGATCTGATGTGGGCAGGCGGAAGATTCCATGGCTGTTGAGGAAGACACGGGCTTTCTTTTCTCATTAATAAGGTACGTGGTTCCATGCTGCTCTCTGCTGGCATGTTTGTGATGGAACGCCATGGAAGATAACATTGCTCTAGATCTCGTTTTCACCACGCGGTGACTATTTTAATCAGCATTGATCAGCAGTCGTTATTATTATTGCAGATCTGATGGAAATAAGAACATGAAAATCGATTATCTTCACTCTCCTGTTCTTGACCCGTTTCCTTCTCCTGTCAATCGTGCTAGGTCAGAGAATGATTCCGTTTTAGTTCGTGACGAGAGAATCTGCGGAAAAATTAAACAGATAAATATCATTCGCAAAATGATCAGGTTATGGATTGTTTAATGACTGAGAAGATGCAGGTTGGATGCAGTTCCCAGACATGCATATGCATTTATTTCACAAGTTCAGTGATTTGGTGATGTAATAGCTGAAACATTCTTTACCTACACGACTGTTTTTTTACTCAGATATAGATATTTTAAAAATATTTCAAAACGATTGGGTTATAAAGTATTGTCTTGGGTTTATATATATATATATATATATATATATATATATATATATATATATATATATATATATATATATATAGGGAAAACTTGAATTGAGGTGGCACCTTTTTACATTTACGGTGCGACACGTTTTTTAGATCGTTTGATTATAATCTACGGCCATTAACAAAACCACTCATCAATCACAATACCACTATTGAAACGTCGTCTATTTTTGGAATAATAATATTGATTCCGTTTTTGACACACCATTGCAACGTCCTCTATTTTTGGAATAATATTATTGAATTCCTATTTTGATGCACCATCCTCGTTGATAATTAAACATCAATACTAATTACTAAATTTAGTAACTCTAAAGGTTCTCGGCGGAGGAATGAACGGCGACGGCGACGACGATAGAGGTGTGTGACAATGGTGTTGGTGGTGCGCGACGACGAATAAGACGATGTATGGAGCGACAGGAGATAGTTGCGCTTGGAGGCTCCATATTCGTAATCATTTTTTCCATTTGTTTTTGTATTCATCCATTAAAAAAGGTTCCAGATTAGTTTGATTTGATTTGATATATGTTTCCACATTTTATTTTGATTCCAACTCATTTCAATCCTCGATTATCGTCGATCAGAGATCATTGTTCCTCATCCATTTCGTATTTCAATACATATCTACAGTTTTCATCATCTTTTTCATTTTTTCAATCCATATCTCCAGTCCTCATTGTTTAATTTAAAGTTCAGTGCTTTTTATTGCACGATCCATATATACACATGTTTTAAGTTAAGTGGTGTTGAGTACATCGTTTACAAAATATTACACATAATTACAATACGTATGATCATTTTACATATTTCTGTCTCATTTTTACAATGTCAGAATGTATTTTACACTCAAACGATTGCTACACTACCTGTACAAATACATTCCAGTTATTTTTATATTACCTACAATCATTTCACGCTTCAATATTCTATTTACAATATCTCATTCTATTTTTACATTATGTAGGTCACTTGGATAACTTTGAATGAGAGGAAGAAGAATAAAGATCGAGACAACCAGATCTTACGGATGTCATCAATTTGGAATTGACTGCAGAAAAATAGGAGACGGATGTAAAAAGATTGAGGGAAATGTAAAATACGAATTACAAATGTAAAATATGTTAATGAAACGATAGATTTATTTATTGTAAGTCTTCCTTTTGTTAGAATGTTCGACATGACATTGGATGGACGTAAACTTCGTGCATAGAATGTAAAATAAGCCCGATGAATGTGAAATATGGACTATTTATTTAATATGAATTCATTTATTACAATGTTTATCTAATATCCCCTAAAACTAATATGCATATGACATGTAACATATTTAACGTCTTCGTAATTTACCCCTAATAAATTAGGAAATATAGTTGTAATAAAAATCCCATCATTTTAAGAATCTTTTCCACGTATACATAAATTAGTTAACACATGATCAAAGCACCCTATATTTTAGGAAACAGATCTACACAAAAAATTCAAATTTTCATCGGATTTGGGTTATTTTTGCGAACATCAATGGTTATGCTTTTGTAATTTATAGCACGAAATTGTAAAATATCTCAATCGTTTGTAATTTGTTAACAATTATTTCAAAACACGAACCTTTTTCCATTCGGATATTTCTGGAAATTTCTGTACATCATGCACCATATATCTAAATATAGAAAGATTGATGACGCGTATTTTAATAAATTACCATTAATTTAATCGACCTACATATTAGGAATATTAGTTGGCACAAAAACCACCTAGTGGTTTCAATCTCACTCGTACAGTAGTCATCCAACGGCCTAAGATGGCACCTTTCCATAATCAAGGAAAGGTGTCACCTCAATTCAAGTGCACCCTATAGGGATGTCTGGATGGAGGCCGTACGAGTCTCTGTTTCTGACGAAATTTGAATGACATGTAGGAGGGATATAGGGATGAATATACATGGTGAAATTTTTCAAAAAAATAAAAAAAAAACAGAAAAAACAAGGGCGGGGCAGCCAACATGGCTGCCCGCAAGGGGCAGCCACATCAAACCCATATATATATATATCATGACCTAATCTTCTCGATTAATTTCTAATTACATCGACACACTTAAAATCTTACTCTATTTAACACGTATACCCATGCCAAGAGTTGTGGTGGTCATGGTACTGTAATTGCAAACACTATGGGCATGTTTGATAGCTGAGTTGGATGGATCGAGCTATCATGTGAATATTAGCAATTTGGATGGTTGGGATAGTTGGAATGATAAATGCGATGTGATTTAACATTGATTATGTGTTACATCAACTTTTCTAATGAGTATAATACGTTTTTATACTAATTTTTTTTATTTCAACGTGGTTAAAAATATTATAACAAAGAAAATGTACGATTCATACAACTAATTCCAACCCAGGAATGCAGGGATAGAGCATGAGCTACGCTATGCGTTGTTGTCTTTATAATTTAAAGGTCTAAATGACCAATTATCATAGAATTATCTAGGAAAATAATTGTAAATAAATCATCCAAAGCGGACACAAGAAATTACGTGGAAACCTCTCAAATTGAAAGGGAAAACCATGGAGAGGTTGAAATCCATGTTCCCTAACTCTTGAATGGTGAGGATTTCAACTATATTTTTTTCGTTAGAGTGAGTTCCACATGTATAAGAAATTCGATAAATAGATCCTCGTCCAAGATTTACCCAAATAAATGTAACACACAATAAATAAATATTACATTAATCATATATAGCATAGTTTGACTAGAGCAAACCTAAGCATTTACATTATTACGACTGCAAAGAAAGACTACCAGCAAAAGTAGATGTGAATATACGAGAGGTATAAAATTACTTGTCTTCATACGTAAAATAGAGCTATTAATTACGAAGAATCGCAGCCATCCATTAGCCCGTGGAATTTTTTTTAAGGAAAAAGGGTGTCGAACCGTAAAGGTGGACACCCAAAAACTTATATTCACAAATTAGTTACAAGGTTACAAAGACCAAGACCCACGAATGAGCCTGGAATGTTCTATTACATTTCAATATAAAATCTCTCCCCTCTAAAAATAATTCCATTTCTTGCCAACCAGATCGCCCACAAAATAGATGTCGCAATAAGTTTCTCCATTATTGTGCATGTTCTGGGCACTCCAATGGATTCCCAGAAGTCTCTGACCCCAGAAGATGCAATAGTATGTAAGTTGGCCCCTGCCCAAATCTGTCTGGAGGAGGAACAACGGAAGAACAGATGATCTACATCTTCCAATTCTTCTCCACATCGCTTGCAAGAACCGTTAGCACCAAAAAGCCTGGACCTCCGAGCACCGGTCATCAGTCGCTCCCTCCCGAATAACCAAAGGAAGACTTTCACTCTTTTAGGAATCTTCCAAGACCATATTTGCCCTAATACTGGCATTGCAATTCCTGGATCATAAACAAAGGTTGTATATAAAACTTTGTAGGCTTTTTTCACAGTAAAAGCACCATCTGCCCAAGTCCAGTAGATAGCTTCATCACCATCCCTTAGCACCGGATTTAGATATGGAGAAATCTGGGGAAGAATTGAGCACACACCTCTCCAGAAATTTGAAGGCTTTACCACTCTACCGGGACGTCACTCGAGGCTACCTGTCACACCATAAATCCTCCTCACTAGCAAACAAAGTGTATCTGATCCTTCACCCCAGATACGAGTTACCCACTTAGCAAGGAGGGCCTTGTTCATCACCTCAAGGTTTAGGACTCCCAATCCACTATCTGCCTCAGTAAGCGTCACAATCTTCCAATTAATCAATGGAGTACCATCCCAAAAGAATCTACGCATCAATGACTCCAACCGTCTATTAATCCCCACTGGGAGCAAGCGGGATGATAGGAAGAAAACAGGAATCGCAGAGAGTACGGACCTCAAGAGCACCAAACGTCCACCTCGTGATAGGCAAGATGCACGCCGGCCCGCAAGCTTGCGCTCAAGCCTCTCAATCACAGGTAACCAATGTGATTGCTTTAGACGGCCATCCACCACAGGTAACCCCAAATAGGTGATTGGTAGAGATCCCCGTTGTGAGCGCAGGAATGGCCCACATGCCTCGATCTCCTCCTCTAAAAGACCAAATGGAACAAATACTGATTTCTCTTCATTGAGTTTCAACCCTGAGACAGCCCCAAATAACTCCAACATGGCAGCAACTCTCTCAGCTTCACGAGCTCCACCTTCCACAAACAACATTGTATCATCAGCATACTGTAAGATTGGGATAGACAAGCCATTAGAATTGTAACCTCGGAAAAAATTTCCCTCCACCGCGCGAGTAACCATCCTTGACAATGCATCTGCCACAATAACAAAGAGAAGGGGAGCTAGTGGGCAACCCTGCCTAACCCCCCTCTGCGGCTGGAAAAAGCCACCCTCTGGTCTTCCATTAATTAACACTGAGCAAGAAGTCGACGTCACACACCTCTTCATCCAGCTAATCCACTCATCTGGAAAACCACGTCTGGAAAGCGATGCCCAGATAAACTTCCAGCTAACACAGTCATATGCTTTGGAGAAGTCAGTCTTCCAAAGTAAGCCTTTAACCGCTCTTCTTTTCCAATCAGCAACAATCTCTGAGGCAATGATTACACCATCCATCATAAGTCTCCCGGGAACGAAAGCTGTCTGGAAGTCGCTGATAATGTCACCCAATACAGCTCGTAGCCTATTAGCAAGGATTTTCGCAACGATGAGATATATTGCATTTGAAAGAGCAATAGGCCTGAAGTCTTCAATTCTAGCCACCACCTCTCTCTTAGGCAAGAGGAAAAGTGAGCACCGATTTAACCGGTCAAAACCACGATTTTCCCCTCTCAACTCTTCCACCACTGGTAACACGTCCTGACCCACCAAGTCCCAGAATTCACGGAAAAAGAAAGTAGGAAACCCATCTGGCCTAGGAGACCCATCTGCATTAAGATCAAAAACTGCTGTACGAACTTCCTGAAGGGTGAAAGGGCATACCAACTGAGACGCCTGGACATCTGAAACTCGAGGCACATATCTCTATCATGCCAACGAACCCCACCGAGATGATCTCTCCTTGACAGCTCCCTGAAGTGCTCAACAACTGCAGCCCCGATCTCCTTCTCTCCTTCCACCCGAGCTCCCCTTACCTCCAAGGAATGGATCAAATTCCTCCGCCTCCTGCCATTTGCTACCGCATGAAAATAACGCGTATTCGCATCTCCCTCCCTCAACCAAGTTTGCCTTGAACGTTGCTTCCACTCTACCTCTCTCTTCTTGTCCTCCTCTAAAAGAACCCGTTGGTGAGATGACCTCATCAACTTCTCTTCTTCAGAAAGCTCCCTGGAATCCTCGATGATGTCCAGCCTAGTCACTTCAGCCTGGGCTAAATCCCTTCTTTCAGTACGACGACTCCTGAGATCTCTACGAAAGTCCATCAACATGGATCGAAGTACCTTCAACCGAAACACCATATCCCTGGATGCCGAGCCAGATGAATCTATCCCCCTCCAGCATTGAACAATACGATCTCTGAGATCCTCCTCTAAGAGCCATGAGCGCTCAAATCGGAAGAGGCTTCCCAATCGAACCGATTCGCCAGAGTCCCAACAAATGGGTGTATGATCAGAGTGAGCACGTGGCATGGATCTAGCAGAAGCCAACGAGAAGGCATCCAGCAGCTCCGTTGAACAAAGAAATCTATCCAGCCTAGATCTTGAGGAAGCATTCCGCCATGTAAAACGGGAGTTCAAAGCCCGTGGAATTACTTTGCATGTGATGCTATCTTATCCTCCTCGCTATCGAAAATAAAAATGACCACATGCACTTTATATGTAGTGATATAGCATGTGCATAACTTAAGCTACAAGTGTTTGATTTTCGTATCCTTAGACTTTTTGGAATAAATTAACTCGATGAGATACTTTAAATGAATTGGTAACTTGATAGGGTTTTGGTGGACAAATGCTTTTCCCAATCAGTGGGTCAAACTATAGGACAACAAACCCCCCTGATCAGAAACAAGAACGACTAATCGAAGATTTAATCTTTGTCCCAAGTCAAGACATGCAAAGCTGCATGCCCACTTCTAGAATACATATAAATGCAACGTAAGTACCATACTAGTCATGTATTCTCGTTGGAATTAAAATCTCATACCAACCATTCTTTAGATGAGAAAATGATTTAAGGAATTTCGGTCTTGAAATTCTCAATTAACTTTCAAATTACCCAAAATATTAACTTTAATTTAAGAAAATCAAGGCCAACAATAAAAAAACATTTTTATACTTTAATCTCACGATTAAAGCATGAATTAAAAATAAACTTTATCATTCACGATTTATCTTATTACTACATATAAATCCATTTGCACTCAAGCGTTTCCCAATTAAATCTCCAAAAGGATCTCTAAGTTTGTATAGTGAATCCTATATTCCAAAAGGTTTTCTAGCTCTAATTATTATTTTCATTATTCTAATGTCCGAAAACTAAATATTATTTTCATTATTATGAGCTCTAATATTCATTTTTATTAATTTTTCAATGAAATATATAACAACAAATATTAAATTCATTAATTTCATGATATAAAATTTCTTTTTGCAAATCACTTCTAATTTATCCATTGATATATCACAATTCACAACACATGCAAACCAAGGGTTCATATTGTTTAGCAAAAAATATGTTTCGAGTGAAATGCAATTATTAATATGTTATCTATTGACGATTCCTTGAATCCTTTGTTTATATTAGGATTTAAAGTTGTTAATATTATTAATTTGATTAAATGATTCAATTCAATGCAAAGATCGTGATAAGCCTTGAACCCTATTATCCTTTTTATGTTTGGATTTGGAGCAACTATTGTTATGTGATGTGAGGATTCAATTCTTCCACCATATTGAAGAGAGATTCACCTCCAAGGCTGTAGCCCAACTTTAGAAGAACCTTGCAAATCTTGTGTCGTTTTTGTTTTTTGCTTTCTTATTCGTGTGGTTACCCTAAGTCTAATATTCTCAATTTATTTTATGAGTAGATGCTATTATAAATGAGTAAATGTTTTTCAATGTTTTTATTGTTATGTGATCATACTCTTCCATAATATCATTATATACGAATTTCTTTTGGAGAAGATAATAGCTCGATTGATACAAGCATCATGTTTACATGGTCGTTGAGATATATTAAATGAAATTGTATTTATGTTATGCGATAATAATATTTAGTAACTATCGATGCGGTTCCTGATGAGTAGCAAAAGTACCGAAACAATACCTTAACAGTACTATGAGCTGTGGAAAAAAAATAGCGGAGGGCTCTATTTGAACCACACGTGCAAGTTTCCCTGCATATTGCTCATTCGTGCTTTTTTTATCGAGTGCTCACACAAGCACCTACTACCATTTCCTCAGTCAGGTACTTCTACGAAATGAAAATGGGCAGCATCTATGGAGATGTGCAACATATTCTTAGCACCTACCTTCATTCCTCATTTAAGTAAGATGCTTATTACCTTCTTGAAATGAGTTAAGCCCTAACTTAACCCTTCTAGGCCTTGTTCAATTTCCACATATAAGAGGAAGATATTAGATGTTTGTTGTCTTATCGAATAGTAAAATCTAAAGGACGATAAGTCGGATGTACTTTGACGAGGGACAAGACATCAGAACCATGTTTAATAACCGGGTCTTGCTCGGTCGCTCATGCAAGTAGTACTTAACAAAAAGAATGTATCCCTTAACTCTCTTCTCACGATTGTATTCATTGACCACTCTAATTTTTTTCATACATATAGCACATTTTTCGAGGCAATCTTTTATTTACAAAGTTATGCATCATCCTTCATTAAGTATGATAGATAAATAATTTGAATTTACTAACATAATATACGGTTGCAAGTTGTACTAATGTTGAAATCAACATCGTGGGTTTTGCTTTGCTTGAAATCCAAATCTTTCTTATTCGTACTTTATTGATAGTCAGATTTGGAATTAGATATTTCCCAATTTAAATATAGATGGGAAAGGAAGGGAGGCATCCTTCACAAGATTGCATCAAACCATAGCTTCCTGTTCTCTAGAAAAGAAGGCTTCTCTGTTCACACATTGACAAATGGAACACACAGGTGGGTGAAGAAAGTAGGCAACAAATCACGAAAAGCCCACAACCAAATTCCAAACACCATCACCTCCCCACTAGATATAATCCCAGTGGTTTCCCACCTGTCTCGATCTCTCTCCCCCTTTCCTCCTCCTCCTCTCCCGATCTCTTGCTTGCAAACCACTGGAAAGCTCTTCTTGGGTCTCTCCCGTATGTCCAACATGCGTAGGCTCGACAGCAACAGCCGGCAATCCGAGAGTTGTTGCTCGGTCTCGTCTGCTATCAAGTCGGTTCTGCCCACCAGACACAGGATCAGGCTCGATCCTTCGTCCAAGCTCTACTTTCCTTGTGAGCATCCTGTTGGTTAGATTGTTTGGCTTGTTCTAGCATGTGGGTTCCTCTTGGTTCGGTGGATTTTGTGTTCTTTCAAGATGGGTAGGGTTTGGTTTAGGTTTTGGGTGAAAAAGATGGGAACTTTGTTGGTGGTTTGGTGATTTGAGAGGTTTGGAGAGTTTGGTTTTTCGTTGGCTGCGTTTCTTTGGATGTTGTGATTGATAATATTTGCTGCTTTGCTGTAAATGTTCGACCTTTCGTGCTGCCATATCTTGTTTTTCGATTTCTTGGTATTCTTGTTTGTTGTTGATTCAGTGCCTTCCCTGAAAGCGGTTCCCAAGAACACACGATGGATTCTTGTCCTGGTTCCTAGATTTTTTTTAAAATATGAACCTTGGTCTTGGAATGATAGGGATCTGATCCCATTTAGTCTCTCTGAGGTTACTGATTTGCCACTCAAAGGAACATTGACAGAAACCTTTGAGGCGATTTGTTATGTCATTTTGGTAAGTAAACACTTTTATGAGGATGTGCTTGTATGCTCTTACTCAGCTGCCTGAGCCTCCGAAGGCACATAAGAGTGAGACTGCTAAAATCAAAAGAATAGAAAGAGATGTTGTCCTCACATAGTTTTTTTTGAGAATTGAGATTTTGGGGTTCCTATCAAGTGACCAACACAATGCGGAGAAGGGCATTTACTGGAAGAGGAAGTTGGGGAAGGAACTCAAAAACCAGTATGGTAGATAACTACCTGGCAGATTCGAAGGTCTCTTGTTAGATCTAGGAGGGATTTAAAATGATGGATAATCATTATTTTGATTATATTAAAGGATAAGGTTTGTGCGGAGCTAAAGATTTTATGCTCCCTCTCTGTAGAAGACTTTGTGATGAGGTCAATGGGATCATTTTAGGGGGGGTAACAATCTCTGTCTGTGTTTCTTGTCATCAACACTGCATTGTTTTCATCCTGTTGGCTTATGCAAATTTGTTTGTCGGATTTTTCTTGAAAATAAATTTGTTTGTCAGATATGGTTATATATTATTTATTCATGACTTGGTGGGTGCAAAAGATGTTTTTTAACCCTGAAATGTTACCTATATGTGGACACTTTTTATGGAATTTTGTAGATCCCGGAGTTTTCCTTGTATATGTACAATCTTAAAAGGGATAGGGTGGATCTTTTCCTCTCTGATAGTGTTGCACTTGACTAAACTGGAATCCATTTTCTTCTTGTCCTTGAGATTCTTTATGATTTCCCCCCGCTGCCTTACCTTTGACGTTTTCAATAATAGGCTTGGAAATGCACAAAAAAATTTCAATTTTGATTGTTTCTCTAAATTAAACATCTTTTTCACTAGTATCTGCTTTAGATATGGTACTGAACCACCGACAATCGTAGGTTGTCTTGAAGGGATTCTTTTGGGTTTTCTTTCTCTTTTCCAAATGAACATGAGGGAGACCCATAAGTAGTTCATTAGCAAACTGCGGGATGTCATCATCATTTTAATTCTGAAGGCATTGAGTTAGTATGCTTAATTTTGAAGATGTTAACCTAGTCCGCCTTTTAAGGCCGGAGAATGACCAAAGATATATCTAAACAGAGGCAAAGAATCCATGTAACCGACCCTACTTAATGTGGAAAAATGCTTTGTTGTTGTGTTAACCTAGTCTGCCTTTTAAATTAAAATTTTTTGACCACTCTTTTTGTTTTGAGCACAATTTGCATCTGTTTTATATATGATTGAGGTTTACAGCTTGTAATAATACATTTTTTCAAATTCGGGATTTTTTTGGTGCGCTGTATTTGTGAGAGCAAATGACATCTTTCACTTTATGGACTTCCACCCCTTCTGCGTCAATCTTAACTTTTTAGAGTTACCTGAGTGGGACATGAGGATGCATATTTTGAGAGCTAGGGATGACAACTACATAGCACATCGCAATGATTCTATTAAAGAGGTATTCACCAAGAGGCTGGGTTAGTCTTGGCATCCACTAAGAGCCAAAAGAACCCCATGACTCTTGTCTCTTTGAACTTCCCAGTGGGCACTGACTGAGAATTGATAAGTTTGAACATCTACGTTTTTTAACGATATATGCACACAGCTTGTAGGTCATTCACCTGCAATTTTTTTCATTGTGTAATGGTGATTAACGTTCCTCAAATTTTGTGATCTTTCATGTTGATATTGCAAGCAAAGCATTCACTTTTTCTGAAACGTATGCAGTTATGGTGATTGTTGGTCCACTTTTTTTGATCCGAACTGTTGGTCCACTTACTAAACGGTTCATGTGCATTCTAGATGTTTTCTTTGAACGTGTCATTTTTTATGAGTCAAATTTTATTTCTCAGGAGCTTCTTTTGTTTCATTTGTTGGTGGGCCTACACAAATGACTGCTCGAAAACTACATGCTACTTTAAAGTATTATTTGGATGAACATCTTTCATAGGGTGGGGAGGGTTGTTGTCGTTTCATGTTTTAAATGATAAATTGACATCAATCTACTTGAGAATCTTCCAAAATAAAAAAGGGTGAAGTTATTAAACTATTTGTACAAATTCAAGAGCAGTGTATATCACATCATGCTTGAGCATTTTCACCTGCTTGTCATTGATAATAACAAAAATAAACTACTCTGATCTCCATTATGTGAATCGATTCTCCCTGGACTTTAATTACTTTTGCGACCACGGACCACGTCATAAACACCATGCCTTTTAAAATTTTTTATTGCTCTTTTTATTATCCCCCATGCTTGACAATCTTAAGGGATAACTAGCCTATCATTCTCATATGAGCAATCTTCTCCTCTGTGTTGATGTTAGTTCTTCTAATTTCCTTTTTCTTTTTGAAGATGAACCTGGCAAACAGGTAAGAAGTGCCATAAGAATTAAGAACGTAAGCAAATCTGACGTAGCATTCAAGGTACACAGATTGATTATAATAAATTCGCTTCATACACATGGAAATTTGATCAAGTTTTCTCTATATATTCTTTATAAGTAGAAGAATGTTCCCTCTATTAATTCTGTTACGCCTATGTCTGATAGAAGCACATTTTTTTCCAGTTCCAAACAACTTCACCAAAAAGCTGTTTCATGCGGCCTCCTGGAGGAATACTCACACCTGGTGAAACTATAATTGCAACAGGTATATCTACACTCATGAACCTTCTACGCAGTGTAGAAGATTTGCTACTAGTTCTCCTTCCATAGGGGTACCTTGCAAGTTTTTAGAATCATGTCGGTGAATCAATCATTTCACTTCTCTTGCAGTATTTAAGTTTGTAGAACATCCAGAGAATAATGAAAAACAACTAGATCAGAAGGGCAAGGCGAAGTTCAAGATAATGAGCCTGAAGGTGCAAGGTCCCACGGAATATATACCGGAATTGGTGAGCCTGCCTTTATCTTCAACTGCCCAACATGTTACGAGCATAATAAAATTTTTGTTCTATTTCTTAATAATTGCACTTTTCCATGTGGAATATGTTCTATTTTTTTTACGAAATGATGATTCTTATTGCCTTTGCTGGAGTGATCTTGAATATGTTATTTTGAGATGGGGCCGCTGATGGTGATAACCTATTCTTTTTTCTGTTTCATGTTGTGCAGTTTGATGAACAAAAGGATCTCGTAGTAGTGGAACGAATTCTTCGTGTTATGTTCTTAGACCCCGAACAACCAGGCCCTGTATGTTGCTGCTCTTATGTATGTGTTCATTTTTACATCCTCTGATTGCTACTTACCATTTGTGTTGATCATTTCATCTGCAGAAAATGGAGAAACTTAAACAACTACTAACCGAGGCAGAGGCTGCGCTTGAAGCACGCAAAAAGCCACCTGAAGATTCTGGTCCACGGGTCATGGGTGAAGGCCTTGTTATAGACGAATGGGTATCTAAAGTTTGACACTTTATTCTTCTTCAAAGATGAGCCATGTCTTTACTGTATGCATCTTATTTCCCACAGAAAGAACGTAGGGAGAGATACCTCGCTAAGCAGCAGGTTGGTGGGTCTGATTCAGCATGAACTGCAATAACGAGCCATTCGAAAACGTGTCTTCAAGTTTGCCTTGTCCTGTCGAGATGTATCAGGGAGATTCGGATGGAAGCTTCACTCGATAGCATTGTTTGCATCCAACAGAAACTGTTTAGTTGTAGAGGTTTGCATCCTTCTGTATAGGTAATGGGTTCTTAAAACAAAAGGTTATTTGCCAGAGCAATACCTGTAAATTTAATTATTGGTTTTTATTGTCAAAAGCTCCATGTATCTGCGTGCGTATTTGCTTTCAAATTGTGTTGTATTTACATTTAATTGCAGCCATGTAGTAGAATACCTGCATCTTTTGCCCTTTCAGTCAATTATCTGCATACTGAGAATACGCTATCTGTTTATAACCATAGGAGGGGTTTTTCGGTAGTAGAAAAAAATGATTTCCTTCAAGGATCATAGTTTCCATAATACAACTTCATTTGTACATATTGTAGTTAACCTGATCTAACAGTGACTTCTAACAGGCCCTTGTCTAAATCTGAAATATGAAAAAAAAGACAGTCCAACCTTAGCGAGCACGAGGTTTTCCTTGCAGTTGGTGATATGTTTGTTTTCTTCAGATTAACCAACGTACATCATATTCTCTAATAACCTGTATGGTAAAAGGCTTTTCTTTGGATTGCAGTATAAGTGACAACAATATGTAGTGGAGTATGGGATTAATAATACTAATCATGAGGAGGGGTGGTAAGTAGGGATGAAAATGAATACGAATATATTCGTATCCATACGATTTCGTATTTGTTTTATTATTTATACATATTTTGATATTCATATTCGTTTTAAAGTGGATGTGGATATGGATATCATTTTGACATTCACTAATATTTGCATTTGTATTTGTATATCTGTATTAGTATATAAGTATAGTTATAGATTTATCTATAATTGTGTATAACAATATTTTATAATTGCATTCACCATTGTTGATATGATTGTTATGAAATAAATATATTGGTATATTTATTTTATTTGTAGACCATCCTTAAACCTGTATGTTTTAGTTAATCTATTAAAGATTTTTGTTATTATTCATAATTGATTCGTAGTCATTTTATATTCCTATTTGTTTTTAAGGATATGGTAACATATTTTTCATATCTGTCAATATTCGTATCCGTATATATATTCATATATTTAGAAATAATATGGACACATTTTATGGATATGATTGTACATATATTTGTATCATCCCACTGTTTTCATCCCTAATGGTATGGTAAGAATGATAGCTATTCCACCTTTTGAAAGGATGAGCATTGGACTCCAACTTATATTGAGATAAGCATACATCAAGATAAGTCCTTATTCCATGTGTTTGTTTCTGCTTATCGTAGAGCCAAAGGGAGAATGATAGGGCCATCTTCTTCAATGGGAGGTACAAAGTAAAACCATCACGTAAAAAGCATATTGATGGTATTGGAATCATAAAAAAGTTTTCTAAAAATGGAACACCATAAACACTGTAGAAAGTGCTAGAGCCATTAGCTGAAAGGATAATAAATATCGTATAATTGAAATACACCCTCAAAATTATAGGCGCAAGGTGATTCGTATGTGTAGAGACTTATATATGTTACGTTTTATTGTTCCGTAATTTCTATTTATCTTTTGTAAGACTCTGTAATTTACCCAAGGGTTTCTCCCTATATAAGAGACCCGATGGCTCTATGGAATAACACATCAGAGTATTGTTTTACTCTAACATGGTATCAGAGCCATAACCCTAACCTAGGGTTCTCCACCGCCCCCCCTCTCTCCCGCCACCGACTCTAGGGTTTCGCCGCCTCTCCACCGGGCCTCCACCTCCTTCGCCGAGCCCTCAGCGCCGCTCCCCAGGCCTCCGATCACCGCCGCCCAGCCCACAACACCGCCCAGCCCCCGGTCTCCTGCTCGCCGCCGAGAGCTCTCCAGCCGCCGTCTTCTTGTAGTAGAGGCTCCCAAAGTCTCTACTCGTGGCCGGGGTACCGCTTCCTCACTAGGACTCGGCGTGATGTTAGATTCAAGTGCATAATCGTCTACCTATGCACTTGAATCCTACAAGGTCTTGGTAGACAATATTTTCTTGGTCTATCAGTAGTTGTTCTTCTCCGACATTATGTCAGAACAGAAGCTCGATATGCCCGCCATAGGTGCCTTCAAAGGTTCGACACCAATAGTCAAAATGGACGGGACAAACTACGAACTGTGGGCGATGCAGTTCCTCAGTCTCATGAAGTCGTGTGGTAAGAAACATATTCTTACCGAGGATGAACCGCCGGAGAAGACAGGGATTTATGCCTCATGGGAGGCTGATGATGCGTACGCCAAGGTGTGGCTCTCAGGTACGCTCACGACGGAGATAGCGAATGATGTCCTTCACCAGCCCACCGCTAAGGCGATGTGGGATATTTTGTCTATGACGTACTCTCAGGTACGCAACGAGACGAAGATGCTCCAGTTGCAGCATGATATATTTACCACGAAGCAGAATGGGAGGCCTCTCCATTCCCTGTACACATCGCTTCGTGGCATGTTTGAGAAGCTCTATAGCACCATTCCGCTTACAGCCACGCCGGAACAGCAGAAGACGTTCCGCAACGCCACTATGGTTGGCGTATTACTCGCTGCCCTAGACCCGGAGTACGAGGCAGCACGCTCTCAGATCCTAGCAGATGCCACCATCCCGCCGATGGAAGAGGTATACAGGAGGCTCAGTCGTGTACCCGTTCCGTCCAATACAGCGACTGCGACTCCGTCCGCAATGGCAGTTTCCAGGGGACGTGGTGGTTCGTCCTCGTTTCGTGGCAGAGGAAGCGGTGGACGTGGCCGAGGAGGTCGCTTACGCTCTACGTGCTCATTCTGTCGCCGTACTGGTCACTCGGAGGATACATGCTATTCCAAGCATGGCTTTCCTCCTTCTGCACGAGTAGCTGATCATGTTCAGGGTCCACCAGCATCTACTCCCGATCACAGGTTCGAGGAGCTAGTGGCACGGCTTCGTGATATCATGCCACAATCGTCATTGGAAGGTGCCGATGCGTCTGATGTTGCGGCGTCGGCATCAGCTAGTACATCTGCCTCGGCAAGTGCCTCAGGTAGTCCTTCCGTTTCATATCATAATCATGATCTCACAGGATGGATTGTTGATTCTGGAGCCACCCATCATCTCTGTCGAGAGAAAGATATTCTGCAGTCCTATAGAGCTGTCCAACCTGGTCGATCTGTACTCATTGCTGATGGCACTCATTCCCCTATCATCGGTCAGGGGGAGACGGATTTGCTGCCCTCTATGCACTTACAAAATGTTTTACATGCACCAGAATTCTCTATGAATCTCTTATCCATTAGTCAGATTACACGAGATTTGCACTGTCGTGCCATTTTTGACCCATCGTCTGTTATTTTTCAGGACATACTAACGGGCAGGGTGATTGGCTGTGGTTCTGAGCACAATGGCCTCTATCGTCTTGTACGGAACTCTTATGCTGGCGTCTCACTCCATTCTCAGGGATCCGTGTCTCCGTATACCTGGCATCTTCGGTTCGGTCACCTGCCCTTACAGAAAATGCGTCACCTCCTGCCTCAGATTTCTCCGAGTTCATCCTTTCGTTGTGAAGCTTGTCAGTTAGGGAAGCACCATCGGTCCAGCTTCCCCAGTCGTCAGAGTCGGAGCAGTCGCTCCCCATTTGAGTTATTTCACATAGATATATGGGGTCCCAGTCGTGTCCCAGATCATCAGGGGCACAGGTTCTATTTAGTTGTGGTCGATGATTTTTCTAGAGTGTCCTGGACCTTCCTTCTTAAGAATAAATCCGAAGCAGGAAGTGTTATTCAAAATCTTATCAATGAAGTTCAAAATGTTTTTTCGTCTACTGTTAAGTATGTGCGTACTGATAATGCATTGGAGTTCTGCACTCGTTCCCTTACTACTTTTCTTTCTTCTAAAGGCATTATCCACCAAACCACATGTGCATACACATCCCAACAAAATGGGGTTGCAGAACGAAAACATCGCCATTTCCTTGACATTGCTCGCACATTACTTATTCAGAGTTGTGCCCCATTATCTTTTTGGGGGGATGTTATTCTTACAGCATGCTATCTGATCAACCGCATGCCTACAACTGTTCTTGGGGAAAAATCTCCTATATCGGTTCTCTTTCCTGACAAAGATTTGTTTACTCTTACACCTCGGGTCTTTGGCACTGTTGCTTTTGTCCACCGTTTGTCTCCAGGACTTGATAAGCTTTCCCCCAGGGCTATCAAGTGTGTTTTTGTGGGATACTCCAGGACACAGAAAGGATATCGTTGCTATGACCCAGTTCATGACAAGTACTATGTGAGTGTTGATGTTACATTTTTTGAACCCGTCATGTACTTCTCTCCTACAGGTGACAGATTGGTCTCCTCCACATCCACAGATTCTAGTGTCTATGTACCTCCACCCCCAAGCTTGGGTCAATCCTCTACTCCACCACCACCACCACCACCTCCAATTGAACCATTTCCTAAGTTCTATACAAGGCGTACAGGACCAGCTCAAGCTACATGTCAACCATCCACCACGCCTCAGGTATGTTCTGATGTTATCACTAATGATGGGTTAGAAAATGCACCTGTGCAGGAGCCTCTACAGCAGGACGAGGATCATTCGGTCGACACAATGATGGATGATCTGGATCGGCCCATTGCTCACAGGAAGCAGCGAAGACAATGTGCTTCGTATCCTCTTGCTTCTCAAGTCTCATTTCATCGTCTCAATGGGGACTTCCAGAAGTTTGTAGCTGTTGTCTCGTCCGTTGAGATCCCACGGACCCATCAAGATGCCATGAAGATTGATTGCTGGCGTCTAACCATGGAAGAAGAGATGCGTGCTCTACAGTCTCGAGGGACTTGGTCTCTTGTCCCCATTCCTCCAGGTGCCTCCGTGGTGAGTTGCAAGTGGATCTTTACGGTGAAATATCATGCGGATGGACGTCTTGATAGATACAAGGCAAGACTTGTAGCACGGGGATTTACCCAGACATATGGGGTAGATTATTTGGATACTTTTTCACCAGTGGCTAGACACTCCACTCTTCGTATCCTCCTTTCTGTTGCTGTGGTACGTAACTGGACCATTTTTCAGCTTGACGTCAAGAATGCTTTCTTGTATGGAGACCTACAGGAAGAAGTCTACATGCAGCAGCCACCAGGATTTGCTGCTGAGGGGGAGACTCAGATGGTGTGCAGACTTCATAAGGCCATCTATGGCCTCAAACAAAGTCCCTGAGCATGGTTCCAGAAGCTTTCTCAGCTAATTGAACAACAGGGGTTCAGGAGATCAAATGCGGACCATTCATTGTTCATCCAGAAGACCCCTAGAGGTACAGTTGTTGTTATGATATATGTTGATGACATCTTGGTCACAGGAGATGATGCTCAGGGGATTGAGATAACCAAGTCCCTGTTGGGAAACCAATTCATTACGAAGGATCTGGGCACGATACGATATTTTTTGGGGATAGAGTTTGCACGAAATGCACAAGGAATGGTGATGACTCAAAGAAAATATGTCACGGACTTGCTAGCTGAAGCAGGAATGACTGGATGCAGACCTTCAAGTACACCTATGGATCCAAGCATGAAGCTGTACGATGATGATACCGAGGAGGTGGACAAAAGAAGGTACAGAGAGATGGTGGGTAAGCTCTTATATATTACTATAACTCGACCGGATATTGCCTTTGCAGTAAACCGGGTGAGTCAATTTGTGGAGCAGCCAAGGCAAGTTCATATGGATGCCTTGTATATGATATTGAGATATCTGAAGTCTTCCCCAGGCACAGGGTTGCTATTTAGGAAAGATACGGATCTGTCTATTTCAGCTTGTGCAGATGCAGATTATGCAGGATGTCCAAGGGATCGTAAATCCACTTCTGGATTTGCTATATTCATAGGAAGCTCTTTAGTTTCTTGGAAAAGCAAGAAACAGACTGTTGTGGCGAGATCCAGTGCAGAATCCGAGTACAGAGCCATGGCACAAGCAACTGCAGAAATGATGTGGGTTAGAGCAGTCTTAGAAGATTTGACTGTAGATGTCCCCTTTCCTATGAATCTCCAATGTGACAATCAGGTAGCTTTGTTCATTGCCAATAATCCGGCTTTTCATGAGAGAACAAAGCACATCGAGGTGGATTGCCATTTTACTAGAGACATGATTCAGAAGGGTTTCATTTCCACCTCTCATGTCAGTTCAGAGGATCAGAATGCTGACATATTCACCAAGCCGCTGCTCAGAGGACCCTTCCAAAGATGTTCTTCCAAGCTGAGCATGATAGATATCTATGCTCCATCTTGAGGGGGAGTGTAGAGACTTATATATGTTACGTTTTATTGTTCCGTAATTTCTATTTATCTTTGGTAAGACTCTGTAATTTACCCAAGGGTTTCTCCCTATATAAGAGACCCGAGGGCTCTATGGAATAACACATCAGAGTATTGTTTTACTCTAACAGTATGACTACATGGCAGATGGAACGCAATAGTCATTTAATTCTTAAGGGAAAATTACAGGTGCACAGATAGGGAAACTTGATGCAAGAAAATGTGCCTGTATCAACAGGCTTACCATCATACTATGTAGAATATCATTAGCTAATTCCCTTTCAGTGTTGTTTGTTGGTAGAGGCAGTCTTCTCAACAATGCAAATCCTACAGTCATACTTCCACTTTCCCATGGTTTTAGTTTTCATATTGGAAGATTAAAATCTTCCCAGTATGCAAAATGACACTATTTATTACAGCAGTGTACTTGAATGCAAACTGAACAAGCTTTGTGAGGGTATTTGGTATTATTTCTATATTAAAAACTTTCAAATGATGCGCGGGGACGTAGTTTATGTTAGGACATCAACGCTATAGAGTAACACATTTGTAATATGTCTGATACTGATGGAATATTCAAATATATTCTCATGTGCTTGTATGAATAGGCAGTCCAGCTTGGCATGAAGGATGAAAGAGATCTACAACCAGAGGCTTGATTCCACAATGATAGATGGAAGTTAGTTAGCAGCAATAAGAGGATACTTCTATTTAGTATTTAGTCTTTTTTTTTGCAGTGGAAACTTAATTAAGATGGGGGCATGTCTATTGCAACAAATGATGAGGTCTATATACTAGTTGGAATGTTGCGATTGCTTGCCTCGTAGCCTGAAGGAAAAAGTGGAAGGCCAAGGTGGGAAGCCACGTTGGGATAGGGGATGAGATACAGGGACATTCAGCAAAATGAAAAGGAAATCGAGATCGACGCAATGACAGCTCCTGGATCTTATCACTAGCAAGTGAACTATATAAGCAGACACTCACAGGCTGAATAAAGTGAGCTTGAGTTGCAGGCCAACTCCCACCACATTATATTAAAAACAAAAGCAGGCTTTTGCATACATACACACCATAGGATACTGATATGGAAGGTTGCTAAAGATAATTTGTGCAGAAAATGCCTCCAGGGCTTCCTGACTGAGAAATCTGCTATTACCCAAGAGATTCGCAAAGTACAAGTTAGGTATTTCAAGGGTAATCTTATCTGTGCAGTGATAATTAGCAGCCGATAGTGGTGATTGGGTGTCGAGCAGTTGGCTTTTACAGATGATGGTAAGAAGAATTTGTGGAGTGTGAAACTGGTCATGGTTGAGAGACCTGTGGAGCATGAAAAAGGGCTGGTGCTTGTTAATTTACTCCCACTTCTCCCTGGCATTAGGAGAATTAATCTACTGATTGCAACTGGTATGCTAGATATTACATGTTCAGGCTGGAGACATCCAAATTTTTACAGTGAAGTCAGAAAGTAGTCGGTGCATGTGATTTTTTTGAAAAAGAAGCCAGTGCATATAAATGCCAATTGTCTTGGTACATTTTTAATGTTACAGCATTTTAAAAAAGTTATTCAGTGATTTTATCCATGATTTGATGACGGTTAAATGTTTCGTATTAAAACAAACGCAAATTCAGCTTTTCCATCTTTCCCTCAATATTTTTGAAGTTTGCATTAGGCTCACCTGTGAAATTATTAAGAAGGCCCATTATGTTCAAGGATGCCTATAATGGGCCTCAATGCCTGCAGAATTAATTCTGAAATAATAGAAACTAAGATATCATGCTCCAAATATCAAGAAAAATGTAGGTCATGGGCAACCCTAAGCCATTATAAGAACGAATTTTCCCTATGATATGAGCTGCTAGTCATGAGCAGGATTAGAAGTTTTTGGGCACACCTATACAGTGGAATCCCTTTTTTCTTTAGAAAAATGAGCAAGGATTAGACCCGGTCACAAACAATTGAACCATCATTACGAAAAACAGACTTTCTTCATGTAAAACTTGAAGTAGAGGGCTTACTTTTAAAAAATGGTAAAGTTTGCAATGTCGAGAGCGATTACTACTTAGCCATAGAGGGGTCAGATAATTTCAGGAGTACTAGTAGGGCTAGCTCAAATAGAAAGAATGTGAGCCAGTATCGATTTTTATGCCCTCTGCTTGGTCGCATACTATGATCTCTAAGTCGAAACTAAGGAGCAGTAAAAAGGAGTTGTCTATGATGCTTAACTTAGACATGTATTCTCTGTCAGTAGGGGAGACTTCAGGCTTGCCCGCTGACTGAGATACTAACTTTGTAAACTAGACTCTAGGATAAATCATCTCCAGTCCTGAGAAGGAAAGATGCTTCAGGTTACTCTTTCCTCCAAACTAATTTAAGCTGCTTCCATACCTATACCCCCCCCCCCCCCCCTTTCATCCATCTGCTTTTTTGTATGTTGATGGGGAAAAGCTACAGCAGCCAACTGCTCCCATCACAAAGATGAAATGCTACATAAATGTATTTTGGAATCAGCCAGGATTGCTTCTTGAATTCTTATAGTTTTACCAGGACATCTATAGTAAGCTCATAGTATTCTGCAACCCTGATGGAAGATTACGACTAGATAGAACATGAGAAAACTACTGGCTTATGGCACACTGATTATCGCTTGATATCTTCAAAGGCAGACTTGAATACAAAAACCACACAAGTGGAGTTCAAGAATCACCTCCAGTTACCAAGCGAATTATGCAAAAATATATTTTATATACGTATTTTGGAGTTTGTAAGTGCTCTTCGGCAACTGAATAACCATGTTCCACGTAGGAAAAACGATCGACGGAGTTTTCCATTTTGTTAGAAGGGACTTTAGGAAAACATCATATAATGGACAGTTAGTAAGTGCTATGGAGGACCATCTTTGTAGGGACATGAATTGCATCCTTCTAAAAGGATAAGTTAAGAACTCAGACAGGTTACTTAATATTAAGCCTTCATCATGGATTATTTGGCTGAGCAGTCTCAAACGAACATAATCATGTAAAAAGGCAGCATGGACTTGTAAATAGAAAAAATTCACAAACATACTTGCATGAAAGGCTCGCGCCGAGAATTTAAAAATTGGCAACTTTAAATTGAGATCGTTATCTTTAATGGAGTACATTACAATCATCTCAGTATCGAGCAGTTATGAACCTATGGTTTTTGCTTATGGGGCGTGTATGTGCATCTCATCAGTGACAGCAGCAACTTCCTCAATCACCCTGCGGCAAAGAAATTTCCATGGATCAAAAGAAGAGGAGGAATACAACAAACAAAAACCCAATGCCAGATTGAACATTAACCAATTTCACGAGGTGGAAAAATCAAGGCTTCAGGTACCGGGATGCCTGAACGAGGTTACAGCCAGTTGTAAAAAAAACATTTGCTTGGACTCTCGCAGGTTTATCTCGGTTCAGTTTCAAGGTTAGATGCGGCTGGAGTCTCTTCCAAATATGTACCGCCTAGTCCAGTCTGATACAACAGCAATCCGTGTCCGCCAACTTACTTGCTTGCTGTGCAGGAAGATGGGTTGTGATTTCTGTAGTTTCGCAAAAAAGGATGCAAACAATGACAAGCGAAGTTTACCTCGCATAGACAGAGTACCAGAGCCATTGCGAACCATAGCCCATAGAAACCCAATCTCCAGGCAACTCTGCAGCTGCTTGCTCCCCTCCCAGTGGAGCGAATTGTCCAAGGTGCTTGTACCTTAAGACCGATAAGAAATAAAGTGGAGTGATAGTAAATAATATCAACTATTACAAACTTTCGTAAATGAGATTTTATGTTGAAAATATGGTCATATTTGTGTGTGCGACTGCGAAGGCATGAATCTAGGTTGATGTAATGTAGTGGTATTCTATTCAATTAAATTCTGTGTCCACCATTTTAGTTGTTGCATGTAGTGGAAGTAGATTACGGGATGGACTATAGCTTGGAACTTCATCCAAGGAAAAAATATTGAAGGAAAGAAACTGGTCACAGTGGCAGCTAATATAAAAAATGGTAGTCATCATCATATTGAAATCATGAGATTGAAAGAAAATCAATCAAAGAGATCTGCATGATTATGTCAGGAAGATCTGTATTGATAAAGTTATACATGAAGACGGTCGTAGCTGCTTAGAAAAAATGAAGGCAAGAATTTATTATAGTAATGAATGGATTATTGATAGAGGTTCTTCTGACCATAGGCCAAGTGATCTCAAAATGATTAACAAGTATAAGCTTGCCATCAAGACGAGAACACATTAATTCAGCAGATGATCTTCTGTTACTGTTGTAGAAAAAGAGCATCCATTAATGACACGTTTCACTTAAAAGATGCTCTCCATGTTCATGATTTTCCTGTTTATTTGCTTTCCATTTATTGCATTGCACAAGATCTAAACTATTAATTGATATTTGAAGCTCTCTTGTGTGTTTGGCATGACTTTGTTTATTTGCTTTCCGTTTATTGCATTGCGGAAGATATAAACTATTGATTGATATTTGAAGCTCGCTTGTGTGTTTGGCATGAATTGGGGATGATGAAGCAGATTGGTATTGGTTTGATGGTCGATAGTCTATATTATCCTCCCACTCGTGTGTTTGTACTTGGTTTGCTAAAAAAACAGGACATAAGACAAGTATTCTTCAGACTTTTCAACAGTGTCATTAGAGATTTGGTCACCTTACGTTTGTCATTCTTCAATACTTATTTCCTGACATATGGAATAAAGCTGGCAATAATATTCACTCGTGTGAAGTTCACCAGCTATCTAAGCATACTAGAAGTTTTTTCCTTCAAATGATGCAAGCAGTTCTGTTTCTAACAGTGTTCACTCTGATATCTGTTTATCACTTTTATTGTTAATTTCTCAATAATTATATATCTTTACATGTTGAAGAACAGACACAAACTTCCAACTTGTTGACATCATTAAGCAAATATAACCAGTGACATGGTTTTTATTTAATTTATTTCCAAGTCTTTATATCTATTTGTAACCCTTTGGAGACGATTGGAGTATGTAATACTTGGATAATTGGATCTCTTCAAGATTCAATTACCTCCACTCATGTTTAGTCCCAAATCTACTCTTTGAGGGACTCGATATGTTTATGGGGCTATATAAAGATGTCCATACCCCCCACTCATCGAGAAACTTCAATAGAAGATCTGGCCCTTTAGGCCTTCTTTCGTGGTTTTATTCCGCTCCTCTTGGAGTATGGTTCCACGTAAAACAAGATGTTTATGGATCTGTCACTGATTATCGATTTTGCTTCCATGCTTATATTTCAACATGGTATACGAGCTGTTTCAATTTTAGGATCTTTTGTTCTTGAAGATTTATCTTGATTATGATCATATTGGAGATTCTTAAAAGTTCTGAAAGTTTTATTCCGAAGATTATTTTATGCATTCGAGTGAGTTATGCATTTCATCAATCATCAAGTTCTTTGGAAAGTTAGGGTTGCAAGACGTCGACATGCTTCCGCAAGTTACCATTGACCTCCATGCCAACACGCAGGTGGCCCCATCTCCACTCCAGGCCCACGCCCATCTCCTCTCCAGTTTCTTCGCCAGTGCCTGACCACAGAGGGCCCCCAACAAATATCCGATATCACCTCCTACTCTCTAGGTGGTTTCGGCCTGCTCTAGTACCTCACGACGAGGGCCAAATTCTTCTCCAAGACACATATTGTGTGGTGTTACCTTGCAGGTGACATTCAACTCGCTACAACCCCCTATTCTCCAAAAAATGGGTGAGAGAGAGAAAGGGGGACACCACAGGCGCCTCCATCTTCCTTGCACGTGTGGCACACCCCAAGAACAGTGCAACTCTCTCCACGCATATCTCCAACGACACCATCTGCCTCTCCAGATGGCCATCCATACAAATCTCAACGTCCCCTCCAACCACTTCCCGACGGTGTCCATAGGTAACCCTAACCCCAGGCATTGCCGCACTTGATTCCACAACAGTAGCATCTCCACCTCACGTGAGCCTTCAGCCTACTCGTGAAAGCTCCAGGCAACCCCATCCTTCTCCTTGAAACTTCTTGGCAGCATGGTCTAGGGTTCCACGAAGGGAACCCATCTCGTGGGCACGAAAACAAGAAGGAACCGATGCTTTTTTCTTTTGGTGCTCGATGTTTATTTTTATGGTTAATTTTTTATGGGAATTGCCCCAGTTTGAATGCTCAATTCAGCTACGGTTTCTACATGAAGGAAAAAAGGGTGGGGGTTGCTACTATATTTTTTGTCAAAAAAGTACAGGCTCGAGAATAAAAAAAGATGTCATAAAAAAGAAGGGAGAGAAACTAAAAGGAGGAGATGCAACTTTTGTTTGAGCCCAATTGTAAGTTGCAACACAAAAAGGTTATCGTAAAAAAAAGAGAGGAAGTTGTACGCAAAGAAAAAAAGAGAAGTCGAAAAAGAGAAGTTTTGAAAAAGAAAGGGTATTTGTGCACAAAAAGAAGCCGTACAAGAGGAAAAGAAAAGCCATAAAAAATGGCTAAAAAATGAGTTGTGCAAAAAAAAAACACCAAAAAAGAAGAAAAAAGGAGATGCATGTTTAGTTTTTTCCCGACTCGATACATGCTCTTATTTTATTAAGTATGAGAGAGAGGTGGAGTAAGAGGAGGGTTGCTTTTTATTCTACTTGAGATGTTTCTACATATTTTTTTATCTCGTCCATCAACTTCTACTCGTAGTTCCTCAACAAAAGCAATCTGTACATCGAGTGTCTTTCCCTGATCATTCGATCCTTATACAAATGAATTGACTCCAGGAGCCCATAAAAATGGGAGAGGTCATATTGGGTTCAAGTATAGGAGAGGCACAACAAGAGGTGTCTAACCCTCTACTTCAATATCTGCATACGGACGACCTCTGCATCGAGTGACAATCCCCGATTGTCAGGTGTCTATCCCCGACATCATATTGAACTTCTATATCAGGGATTGTCTCAGACTTCTACTGCTCGCCCACGACTTATAGACTGACACTCCATTTTATTACTGCTATTAGCCATCCTCAGCAAGCATCGTCTACTTCGTTGGATGTCTTTCCCCGACTTTTAGTCCAAGCTAGGCTTCTTCTACAATTAATCTACTCCAATCACGACCCGGTTGCCGAAATGACTCTTCTACATGCATGACTTGATCATCGCAAACCCTTCCTCGTGCAAGGTCTTACTAGTAGTGACTACTTCGAGATGGTCCCGTCTCTCTCATATGTATCGGATAAAGATGTATTGTATATTTTCTTTTGCTGCAAGTTGTTGACTTGCATCTTTCTCAGCTCTAACTTGAGGTGGAGTGTTGGAGTATGTAATAATTGGGTAATTGGATCTCTCTAAGATCTAATTACCCCACTTATGTTTAGTCCCACATCTAATATTTGAGGGACTCACTCTGTCTGTGACTACAGAAGGAACCTCACACCCCCTGTACTCATAGAGAAACTTCAATAGAAGATCAGATCCTTTTGAGGCCTTCTCTCTGGTTTCATCCCGCTCCTCTCGGAGTAGGGTTCCACGTAAAACAAGATATTTATAAGTTTTATGTCTCTGATTATTGATTTTGCTTCCACGTTTGTATTTCAACAAATGTCGGAGGCGATAGCATCTTGTATCCGAAAGGTAGCCAAAGAGATGCTAGGCAAGTCTAAGGAGGAGTTCCAGGCCAAAAGAAGACTTGGTAGTGGAATGAAGGGGTGTAAGAAAAGCTTAAAGTTGAAAGAGCTTGCTTTAAAGCTTTGTATAAGGTTTTTTTGAATGCGAAGCTTTGTATAAGGTTAGAATAGATGAAATTGTCACAAACTATAAAATAGTGAAGAAGGAAGCAAAGAATGCTGCAAGTGAAGCCAAGTCGAAGGCTTATGAAGTTTAGTACAAAAAACTTGACTCAATGGAGGGCTAGAAGGATATATTCAAATTGGACAATGCAAGAGAAAGAAAGATCAAAGATCTTTCTCAAGTGAGATGCATCAAGGATGAGGAAGGACATGTGCTTGTTACTAAAAAGTTTATAGAGAATAGATGGAAGCAGTATTTCCATTAGCTTTTCATCGAGGAAAGGAATAAATAGATTACTTTGGGAGATCTTGCTGGTAGTGAATGATAAATGAATCATGCAAGCTATAGACAGATACAAAGGAAGGAAGTAGAGGAGGCTTTAAAGGTTACGAAATTTGGGAAAGGGGTAGGAGCTGATGACATTGCTATAGAAGTTTGGAGAGTTCTAGGTGAACGAGGTTTGATTTGGCTCACGAATTTATTCAATATTATTTGGCGAACAAAAAAATGCCTGAAGAATGGAGGAAAATCATTGTGGTGCCTCTTCATAAGAAAGGAGACATCAAAAATTGTTCGAATTATAGAGGTATCAAACTGATGAGTCATACTATGAAAATTTGGGAATGTGTTATCAAAAGAAAGTTGAGACAAGTTTCTAAAGTAACTGAAAATCAATTTAAATTCATGTCAAGCCGCTCAACTATTGAAGCTATTCACTTGTTGAGGAGAACAATAGAGTTTTATAAAGCTAAAAAGAAGAGCCTCCATATGATTTTTATTGATTTGGAGAAGACTTATGATTCGGTCACAATTGATATATTGTGAAGAGCTTTGGAGAAGAGACAAGTACATCTCCTATACATTAACCTTACAAAGGAGATGTATGATGGAGCTTCATCTTGTGTAAGGATTTTGTCTAGGAAGACTGACTATTTTACATCAACATCGGTTTGCATCAAAGTTTAGTTTTGAGTCTATTCCTTTTTACGTTGGTTATGGTCGAGTTGACTAGTTACATTCAGGATGAGATACCTTGGTGTATGTTATTCATTGATGATATTGTGCAGATTGATGAGACAAGAGATGAAGTAAATGAGAAGTTGGAGAATTGGAGACGTGTCTTAGATACTAAATGATTTCATATAAGTAGGGCTAAGACTGAATATATAGAGTGCACATTTGATGGAAACTACGATGAAGGATTCGAGTTGAAGATTGGAGATGATAACATTCAGAAGAAAGATTTTTTTAGATACTTGAGATCTATTTTACAAAAAGATGGGGAGATTGATGGAGATGTTACTCATATAATAAATGCAAGTTGGATTAAGTGGAGAGGAGCCTCTACTGTTCTTTGTGATAAGAAAATCCCTTTAAATGTCAGAGGAAAGTATTATAAAGCAGCTGTGAGACCGGCTATGCTCCATGGATTAGAATGTTGGCATGTGAATCATAGACATGTGTATACAATGACATTAGTAGAAATGAAAATGTTAAGGTGGATGTGTGGTAATACACGAAAATATCTGATTAGGAATGATGCGATGAGAAGGAAAGTTGGTGAAACTTTGATAGAGGATAAGATGAGACAAAATCACTTAAGATAGCTTGACTATTTGCAAAGGAGGTCGATTGATGCATAAGTTAGAAAACGCAAGATTTGGGATGTTGAGCCGGTTAAGAGAGAGCAAGAAAGGCCCAAGAGGTGTTGGATTGAGACTATCCAAAGGGATCTTAGTTATTTGGATTTAAGCTCAAGAATGACCCAAAATAGATCTGAATAAATGACGAGCCTTCTTCCACTATAAGTAGGGTTAGCTACATCTCCCAAGAAGAATGTTCTATACTACCTCTCTCAATTTTTCTTCACATGGCTCCCAATCTGCTCTCATTTTTGTAGATAATGTTTAACCGTCAACAATATGTCTTCCAGGTATAAATGTTGACTAGAGCGAAGAAATAAGGTGATCTATAATCCTATTCAATCTAACCACTAGGACCTTTGCTACACTAACCTAGACTGCACTGGAAAGCGCAATTGGCCAGAAGCATTCCACTCTTTCTAAGGCTTCCTTCTTTAGAAGCAAGAAAATGAGAGCTTTCTTTACTCTCCCGCATTTGTCCTCTTAAACTCTTGCATGACATCGACAACTTCGACTCCCACCAAAGTCCAAAACTCCTTGTAAAAGAAAGCGAGAATCCATCGGGCCCAGGAGCGCCATCTGAATTCGAGTTCATAACAACGACTTTTACCTCTTCTGTTGTAATACCCTGTATCAGGTAATCCATGTGTTATGGAGATATATGTGACACTCCTTGTTCTGACCATCTCCCGGTCATGTTCTCACTTCTTCTCGAGAAGTAATGAAAATGATCAACAATTACCTGCCACATCTCCCTATCCCCTTCCCCTCTTCTATCGTTCATAACTGAATGTATATGGTTGTGACGCCATCTCCCGCTGGCAATACGAAGGAAATAGGCCATGTTCGCATCACCTTCTTTGATCGATGAGTTATGTGAGCATTGCTTCCATTCAATAACCCTCTTTTGATCTTCAGTCTGGACTGCCTTTTGGGCCAATGACCAAGCTGCAAGTTCTTCAAAAAATAGGTCTCTGCCATCTTCCAGCATGTCCGATCTAGTTATCTTTATTTCTGCCTCCACACGTCGCAGACGTCTTGCCTCCCGAACCTCCTTTTTGTACTCACATAACATGATAAACGAGTCCAGCTTCTGCACTAGGCATGCTACCGACGATCCAAAAACCACTGCGGGTGGCCAACAGTTCACAACTAAATCTCTAAAGTTATCCTCTTACATCCAAGCATGCTCGAATAAGAAGAAGTCCCTAATAATAAAAGAGGTAGCTGAATCCCACACCAATGGCATGTGATCATATTGTGTATGAGGACGGGACGAGGAAGCGGAGAGCAGAAAGGCCTCAATGAGTTCTACCGAAGCCAGAAATCGATCAATCCGGGAGCGAGAACCAGAATTTCTCCAAGTGTACTTAGTGTCATTAGCATCTATCATCTCAAGCTCCAAGTCTTCTATCAAACTTGCAAATTAAACCGATCCCTGATCTCCCCCCCTCTCAGACGAGGATGATCAGAAGAAAGTAAAGTAACATTAAAATCGTCTCCCAAAGCTCAATCGGGAGAATATGTAAGCAAGAGCCGTAGACACATGAGAACATCACTTTCAAGCTTATTACAACACTTTCCATGCGGTTGCAATAAAAGTACGCGATTGTGAGGAGGCATGGAAGGTGGCTCTTGTCTTCCTCTACTCGGGGTATTTGGTCGCCCTCGTCCAATCTCGCAACCCTCCTTTGATCCTCTAACGCAAGAGCTCCTTCCCACACCGAGTACTCTCCATCCCGTAGGTCGAGCTAGATTGTGGAGGAAAACAAAAGGTTTACATGGAGGCGGGACTATTGTGGCAGTGGTGCAGGGAGCGATTCGGGCCTAGGGCAGCCTGTTATGGCTGCCGTAGGTCACACAAGTGCGAGAAAGAGGCAACAACGAACTTGGTGGTGGCAGGGCTGATGGTGGAGAAATTGTTTTAGAGTTTTATGTTATGTCAATGTTTTACGGTTATTTATTTCTTCTGTCCGTAGTATATAATTGACTCATTAGAGTTTCTCTCTTCCATATAAGAGAACCTTGGGCTCTATGAATAAACACAACAAGTATTCTTTCTCCACATGATATCAGAGCGGCAGTCCTAGAGCGGAGCCGTGAGCCAAAGAAACCATAACCCTACCCCCAACCCTTCTCTACGAGCCTCCTTGCTTCGTGCGACATCCACCCAGCAGCCATGCGTCACTCCCTGCAGGTTCACCCCCCCCCCCAATGCCCTCGCGCCACCGATAATGCTCTCGTACTGCTCCCAACGACACCAACTGCCGCCCAACATCCCCGAAGGGGCTATGCACTGCCCCTTGCGGCAAGCCACAATGCTCAGGTCCTATAAGGACACCCATTAGCACATGTGCTACTGCTTCGCGTCCCTATGCTGCCGCCTAACTGTGACCTTGGCGTCATAGAAGCCTACTGCGTCGCTTGGTGACCCCGTAGACAGAACATGGCGTCCTGAGTTTGTCGTTTTTGGTCTGATCTTGATGATTTAGGGTCTGATTTACCCATTTTTTGAAATCAGACCACATTTCTTCTGAAAATAGTTGTGATATGAGTCTAAAATCACAACCATATTCATGCTTGTTTAGACACAACATGATTGGTGTAAGGTTCTAGTGATTGCTCATGATGTAAGAAAGTAAAGTTAATATGCCATCCACGGGTGCCTTTAAGGGCCCTGCCCCTATTGTCAAGATGGATGGTACCAACTATGAGCTATGGGCAATGCAATTCATGAATCTAATGCAGCACCAAGACAAGAAGCATATTCTGACGCAGGATGAGCCGGTGGACAAGACTGGGACCAACACATCATGGGAGGCCAGCGATGCATGTGCAAAGGTGTAGCTATCCAGTACCGTTTATGTGGAAATAGCCAACGACATCCTTAGTCATTCCACACAAAGGCAATGTGGGACACTCACGGGGACATACTCCTAGGAGAAAAATGAGTCGATACTGTAGCTCCAACACAATATCTTCACAATCAAGCAAGGTGATCGTCCCCTTCATGCACTGTATACTTCTCTAAGGGATATGTTTGAGAGACTTCATAGCTACATACCCTTGACGGCTACTCCAGAGCAGCATAAGTCCTATTGAGATTCCGTCATGACCGGTGTATTTCTGGCTGCACTCAACCCAGAATATGATTCGGTTCGCTCTCTTCTCACCGATGCTACCATACCTCCTATGGGAGAAGCATACTGTAGGCTAAGTCGTTTGAGCATCTTCTCCTCCACACCCTCTCAGACTTTGTCAACTATGGCTGCATCACGTGGAAGAGGTAGATCTACTTTCAAAGGACGAGTCACATACGCAGAGGCGATATACGTCTAATTCAGACATGTTTATACTGTCATCGATAAGGACATTCAGGGGACACATGCTACTCCAAGTACTGATTTCCTACATCAGCCCGTACTGCAGAGCAGAGTAAGACTGCTCCCGATCTCACTGACCATCGTTACGATGACTTTGTTGCTCGCCTGAGAGAGATCATGCCTCCAACTACTTGATCTCCTGGTAGCAGTCCATCAAACACTGCAGCCTCTGCCTCTACTAATAGCTTAAGTATTACTCATGCTTTTATTTGGTTGCTCTCGACCAGATCCTTCAGAGTGGATAATGGATTCCAGAGCATCACATTATCTTTGCGGAGATAGATTACAATTTGATACATATAGTTCAACACAACTAGGGAGATCATTAGTGATTGCTGATGGGAATCGGTCCCAATTACTGGTCAAGGGGAGGTTCATTTGATACCCTTCATACACCTGCAGAATGTTTTTCATACACCTTTTTCTATGAACATACTGTCTATTAGACGGATTATAAGAGATTTACATTGTCGTGCTATATTTGACCATATTTCCCTTGTTTTTAAGAATATACTACTTGCACGGTGATTGGATGTGGTCGTGAACATGGATGGCTATATAGGTTGTCTCAATCTCTGTATGTTGGTGCCACTTTACTTTATGCATGATCTATTTTCCATACACACGACATCTCAGATTAGACCACCTACCACTGCAGAAAATCTATCGTCTTATTCATGGTGTCTCTATCAAGTCCAGATTTCAGTACGAGTCCTATGAACTTGGAAAGCATCACAGGTCCAGTTCTCCACGTCGTCAAGGTTGTAGTAGTCATGGTTTGTTTGATTTATTTCATCTTGATATGTGGGGCCCAAGTCATGTACCTGATCATCAGGGATCCCGTTACTATCTTGTTTGTGTTGATGATTTTTCTAGAGACTATCCTAGGTCTTTCTTTTAAGGGATTTTATCACTTGTGCCCCTTCGAGATATCGCAATATCAGTTATACCCCTATCTTTTTGGTAATATCAGTTGTGCCCCTCAAAACTTGATAATTTATCACTTGTGCCCCTCGGGTTAGTGACCGTCCATCCACAGTACAAACGGCCGTTAACTTTGAGGACATAGGCGGAATTACTTTAAAAAAAAAGGTTAGGAGGTCATTTTACACCCTCCTCGTCTTTTCTTCTTCCTCCTCCTCCCCATCCTCTTCTTCCTCCTCCTCCACCTCCTCCTCCTCTCCCCCTGCCCCGCACCGCCCCTCTCGATCTCAAAGGTCAGGAAGGCCTCGGCGCATGCGCACTTGATCTGATCCAAGCTGAGCATGGAACGGTCCCACCTCCCCAGACTCTCTAGTGGTGGCTTTTCGACGGCGATCCCCAGCACCTTGTCGGCAAAGTCCTCGATTCCCGCCGACCTCACCCTTGATAGATTCTTGAGGTTGATTCCTAACGTCACCCGAAGGTCAAAGTGGTGAATGAGCTTCCTGATGTTCTCCCAGAGGCGATAGCCGACGAAGGTGTAGCAGCGGCCGGAGAGGAAGCGGAGGAGGGTCTCCGGGGGGAGGGACGGGGCTGTTGTGGAAGATCTGGTACAAGATGCATTGTTGGCCGAAGCAGAGCTGGAGGACGGCAGCGCAGTTGGGTTCGAGCGCCTGTAGGAGCGGCTCCACTTGACGGCGAGGCCGATCAAGGGGTCGCGGAGGTCGCGCCTGTAGGAGCGGCTCCACTTGACGGCGAGGTCGATCAAGGGGTCGCGGAGGTCGCGCTTGTAGGAGCGGCTCCACTTGACGGCGAGGCCGATCAAGGGGTCGCGGAGGTCGCGCCTGTAGGAGCGGCTCCACTTGACTTCCTGCAGCTGCACCTCACGTCCACCACCGCGGGGTGGCGGAGGTTCACCCACCGCCAGCTCTCCGCCAGGCGCCGCCGCGCCTCCTGCCCTCCGCCCGACCTCCCGCACCCCCCTCCCAGCCCGACCTCCCGCACCCCCCTCCCAGACCGACCTCCCCCACCCCTTGCCGCCCCTCTGCCCGACCTCCCCCGCCCCCTGCAGCCCCGACCTCCCCCACCCCTGCCGCCCCTCCGCCCCTACCTGCCCCCGTCCCCTGCCCTCGCCTCTCCCCCCTGAACGCGCTGCCTCCTCGCCTATCCCTCCTCCGGCTCCCACGTCTCCTCCAGCCTCTTCCGCCCTCCTCCTCCGATCAGGTGGCTGAAATTGGAGTTGAGTTTTTTTGTTAAATTTTGATAAATTTTTGACTAATTGATTCATAAAAAGTCATCCAAAAATTAAATAAAATTCATCGTTTGATCCGTAACGAGTGATATGTCCGTGGAAATATAAGAATTTTAGAGATTCGATGGATGCATGAAGGTTTTAGTAAGAGAGAGAAATTATGAATAGAAGGAAGAAGAGCAAATGGAGGAGGAAGAAGATGAAGAAGGGTATGGACCATAATGCCCTTCTTAACCACACCATGGTTTGAATAAACCATGGTTATTTTAATTTTTTGACGGTCAATCTGACGGAAGGGCACAACTGGTGACGGAGCAAGAAGTTAGGGGCACAACTGATATTACCAAAAAGATAGGGGTATAACTGATATTGCGATATCTCGGAGGGGCACAAGTGATAAAATCCCTTCTTTTAAAGCATAAATATGAGGTTAGTACAATAATTCAAAATTTTGTGGTTAAAATAAAGAATATCTTCTCTGCCTCAATAAAATATATTCATTCAGATAATACGCTTGAGTTTGGTACTACACACCTGTCTCATTTTCAGCTCAAAGGGCATTATTCATCAGACTTTTTGTCCCTATACATCTCAACAGAACGGTATGGCTGAACGCAAACACTGACATTTTCTAGATATCACCAGGACTCTTCTCATACAGAGTCAAGCTCCACATTCCTTTTGGGGTGATGTTGTGATCACAACTTATTATATTATAAATCAGATGCTCTCTACTATCTTGGGTGAAAAGGCACCCTTTGCTCTTGCTTTTCTTGACAAGGTCCTCTTTTCTCCTACCCTACGAGTGTTTGGGTGTGTGGCATTCATATACCACGACCTGGTCATGACAAACTCACTCCTCGAGCTGTCAAATGAATGTTTGTTGGTTACTCATGCACCCAGAAGGTTTATTAGTGTTTTGATCCTGTACATGGACAATATTATGTCGGTGCTGATGTCACCTTCTTTGAGTCCATCATGTACTACTCTCCTACATGTGAAATGATGAGTCCCTCTAAGTCCAAGGATACTATTATTCTCCCACCTCCACCTACACATATACCTTGGCTTGTACTCCATGTTCCCATGCCTTCAGCAGCATCCAACACGTCTCAGGTAAGTTCTAAAAACTTGGTTTTGACTCATGGAACTAGTGGTGTGCATGATTTATAGGATGAGCATGCAGATTTACATGTTGAGCCAGAACCACCAGCAGAGAGTGATTTAGGGTAGTCCATTGTCTTGTGAAAAGGAAAGCGTTCTTGTGCATGATATCCCATGGCAGGCCACGTGTCTCTAGAGAGGCTTTGACCTGATTTCAGGAAGTTTATTGTGGGATTATCCGTTGTTGAAATCCCACGTACATATCAAGAGGCACTCAAGGTGAGCGAATGGCATCTGGCCATGGTAGCAGAGATGGTTGCTCTACAGTCTCGTAGCACGTGGAGTACTGTTACAACTCCACGATACGTGTCTGTTGTATGCAAGTGGGTGTTCACTGTGAAGCATCGAGCAAATGGCAGCATTGATCGCTACAAGGCACGACTCGTAGCTCATGAGTTCAACCATACTTATGGGGTGGACTATCATGACACTTTCTCTCCAGTGGTTCGGCACTCCACACCTCGGGTTCTGTCGTTGTCACACAAGACTGGCCTTTATACCAACTTGATGTGACAAATGCTTTCATCTACGGTGATCTTCAGGAGGAAGTATACATGCAACAACCACCTGGGTTCGCTGCTGAGGGGGAGTCTTAGAAGGTGTGAAGACTTCATAAGGCGATCTCTGGGCTTAAGAAGAGTCCGAGAGCATGGTTTCAGAAGCTCTCAGATGTGATAGAATAGAAGGGGTTTGTGAGATCTACTGCAGATCATTCCTTTTTTGTTTAGAGGTCCCAGAAGTGCACCGTTGTTATATTGGTATATGTCGATGACATCATCATTACAAGGGATAATGCACATGGAATTCAAACAACTAAGGCTTTCCTGACTCAACAGTTTGTGAGCAACGATCTTCGCAGTCTACGTACTTACTTGAACTGGAGTTTTGCAGGAACCAGTGAGGTCTTGTGATGACCTAGGGGAAGTATGTTACATATCTCCTATCAGAGACATGTATGATAGATTGCAAGCCAGCCACTACTCCTATGGACCCAAGCATGAAGTTCTATGATGACGACACCGATGAGGTCGACAAGAGGAGATACAAGGATAGTTAGGAAGCTGCTATCTGTGACCATCACCAAACCAGATATATCCTTTGCAGTAAGCAAATTGAGTTAATTCATGGAGCATCCAAGACAGACACGTATGGATGCAGTCCATATGATTTTGAGGTATCTGAAGACCTCACCTAGCACTGTACTTTTGTTTAGCAGATGCACATCCCTTACTGTTATAGCTTATGCAGATGCAGACTATGCAGGATGTCTCAAGGACATGAAGTCAGCTTCCGGGTTTGCAGTATTTGTAGGGAATTTATTAGTATCATGGAAGAGCCAAGAAACAGACAATTGTCGCTCGATCTAGTGCTGAATTAGAGTACATAGCTATGACACAAGGTAGCACAGAGATGATGTGGTTTAGATCAGTTCTGACTGACCAGGCCATTGAGATGCCTCTTCCTATGCACCTCTAATGCAATAACTAGATTGTATTGTTCATTGTCAATAATCCAACCTTCCCATGAGCGAACAAGCCTATCGAGGTAGACTGCCACTACACTCGAGATATGATCTAGGAGGGATTTATTTCTACATTCCATGTCAGTTCTAGTGAGCAGACAACATACGTGCTCAACAAGGCTCTAGCCAAAGGGCCCTTTCCGAAATGTTGTTCCAAGCTGAGCTCGATCGACATTTACGCTCCAGCCCGAGGGGGAGTGTTGAAGAGTTTTATGTTATGTCATTATTTTACGATTATTTATTTCTTCTTCTGTAGTATGTAATTTATCCATTAGGGTTTCACTCTTCTATATAAGAGACCCTTGGGCTCTATGAATAAACACAACAAGTATTCTTTCTCCATAGGAATTGATGGCAACGGGGGATGTTGGCAGTAGGGTCGGCATGCTGGAGGGGGTAAGGGTGTGGCTGGCAACAATAGAGAAGAGGGAGCGGAGAAGGGAGGGTTAGGGATGGGGGATGGGGCTCGCTTGTGGAATACTATCAGTAGCTCACCGTTTTATATGATGAACTCGCCATCTTCCAGCCAGCGCACTATGCCAAACAAGTGGCAAAGTGATATGAGTGGCAAGTTTACAGGTTCCTTGTCGGTCTACATCCTTGCTATCAGATTGTAAAGGAGCAGTCCCTTACATCTGATACTTTTTCTTCCATCAAGGTTATCTTTGGTCAATAGAAGAAACTTAAGACATAAAAATAGACAGACAAGTCCTCCCCAGGCAGCGAAGAACACTGCTTTTCTTGTAACATATGGATGAGATGGACACACCTACTCTCCTTGCATTTGCTACTATAGGTTTAATCACTCTTTGAGAGGTATTGGGCAAAGTTTGGTAAACCTCTACATGCCAATTTGGTATCATCGTCTAACTGTGATGCTTCTACGACAAAGACAACCCCAGATATGATGCCAAGATGATAAACTGTCCAACCTTTTGTTATAGACTATTCCAGGCTCATGCAATTTCTACAGAGTTCTCCTACTTCTGACAGTATTCCCACTGCAAACCTAGCTACAGTCTCAAGTATTGTAGCCAATACTGCTTCCACCTCAGCATTGGAACAGATAATTGACTCGACACATGTATTCACTTAACTGGAGAAGGCAACCTTATGACTTCTCCAAAACCTTCATCCACTGTGAAGTCGGATGGCTTAGCCAACTGTGCATATTCGTTAATCACTACTGTTATAACTATCAAATTTTCTTCCAAACTCATGTTATATGGAGTTTTTGTGCTCCTGAATTTCCTTTGAGCTCTATTTATACATAGATTATGTATAGAGCTGAATTGGAGATTAATTTTTTATGATTGCTCTTGTTACTTTTAGTGCATTCGCACGATGCAGAAGATTAATTTTTTATGATTGCTCTTGTTACTTTTAGTGCATTCGCACGATGCAGATCTCTGGTGGATGCCATAAGAAAAATGTTCTATACTACCTTGATATCTATGTAGATTCCATGTACGGCTACGGAGAAGATTTTCATCCATTTCCTCTTTCTCCCGTCGTTCTTAGCTCTAAGTGATCTTTTTCCATCCTTGCCTTTTATCTTATTTGGCATTTTTTATATTAATATACTAACAAGGTTTTGGCATGTATAGCCTCTTGCAGAGAACGACTTTATCACTGATTATAGTGGAATGATTTTTGAGTCTGTGCTAAACTTTGAGATTATAGTGGAGAAATATTTCTTCTCAAGAAATTGGTGAATTTGAGATTCACGGAGGGAAGCTCTGTGCTAAACTTTCTAAGTGATTCCAAGGAATTACCAGTCAATTGTCGAGCATGAGAATTATGTTTGAAGATGAGATTTTGGGCTTGTTATTGCTTACTCAATTCCTGGAGTCATGAGAGATTTTTTACTTTAAAAAGGGGGAAATACCCTTCAGACGGTGCTTTCCCCATAGTCATGAGAAACTTTTAGAGTCTCACTTACAAACTCTTCAACTAATGAGTTGTTTCTTTGTAGACTATTAAGTCAGGCATTCTCAACAAGGAGATGTAAAGAAAATCCTGAAGCAGTTCTTTATATTTAGAGGTTCTTTAGAACATGGGAGGAACACATTCAAGAATGACAAGATCCAAATATAAGAACATGGAGTGTCACTACTGCAAGAAGAAAGTGCACCTAACGAAGTGCTAATTTTAACTCAAGGGAGAGAACATAAATAAAGGTGATAAGCAAGAAAATAAGAATGAAAATGTTGTTGTCCAACATGAGCCTCTCATTATTTGTAAAGAGGAGATGGTGTATGTCACCCATTATGGTATGTCACTAGAAAATGAAGAAAGAGCACATAGCGAAGTACTACTTTCAACTCAAGAGAGAACAAAAAATGGAGATGGCAAGCAAGAAAATAAGAATGAAAATGTTGTTGCAACTGCCCAACATGAGCTCATCATTGTATGTGATGAGGAGATGGTGAATGTTGTCCATGGTACTTCTTGGCATGTTGATAGTGGTTGAACACTACATATTATATCTCATAGAAAATTCCTTACTTCATATAGATGTGGTGATTTCAACACATTAAAGATGGGCAATGGTCCTTGTTTCAAGTTGTTGGCATTGGAAATGTTTTGTCGAAAAATGCTAAGGGAGCATTCCTAACGCTCATTGTGAGAGATGTATTAGATATGCATTTTAACCTCATCTCTACATGGAAACTTGATGATGAATGATACCAACACACCTTTGGTGGCAGGCAATGGAAGCCTACTCGAGGATCCGTAGTTGTTGCACGAAGCAAGAAGTGCACCAACACTCTTTACATCATAAATGCATCAATTTCTCATGATGCAACATATGTGACTCGGGATGTCGATTCTATTGAGTTGTGGCATCGAAGATTAGACCACATCATGAAAAGGGGTTGGAGTGATTTGTGAGAAAGAACCTTTTGGCAAATGTGAAGAAAGAAAAGTTAAAGAGATGTACATATTGTTTGGATAGGAAGCAGACTATAGTCTCCTTTAAGAGCCATTGACCTTCAGGGAGGATGCAAGCTCTAGTGCTTGTTCACACCAACATTTAAGGTCCTCTGAAAGTAACTTTTCTAGTGATGCATTGTATTTTGTTACATTCATTGATGATTTTTCTATGAAAGTTTGGGTCTATGCCTTAGAGTGGAACGACTAAACCCTTGGAGTTTCCAAGGACTTTCATGCACTAGTCGACCGACATATTAGAAAGAAACTTAAGTGCATTCACATCGACAACATTGGTGATTAGATTGGGACATTTGCTGAGTATTGCATACTCACGACATTCAACACCAAAAGACTACCAAAGACACCGCAGTTGAATGACGTAGAAGAGATAATGAACATGATCATGATGGAGAGAGTTAGATATATCCTTTTTAGGTTAAATTGCCTACAAAATTTTGATTTGAAACTATTTTTACCGCAGTTTATATTATTAATATCTTTCTGCGTGTCCTCTTGGATGCATGGAAGGCCGTATTGGCGATATATCAGCGATATATCGCCGATATATCGGTTTCGACAGGGTCGAGGTATCGATATTACCCAGTATCTCCTTTTACATGGATATCGGCGATATATCGCCATATCGGCTCATATCGGTCAAAAATAACTGGTTTCAGTAGAAAAAATCCCGGATATCGATCGATATCATCGATATTTCGCCGATATCTCTATATATCAATGCTATTATTCATGGAAGATTGATTCCCGTACTGGTAGGGTATGGTGCAACAGGAGGGTGCATGCAATGGTTCAACTTGGGGTATGTTTACAAGTTATTCATATTGTAAGGCTTGAATAATAACAATTTCCAATATCTATAAGTCAATTCTTCAAAAACAAAATATCTATAAGTCAAGAATCAAATATTAATATCGATATATTCAAAATGATCGATATATGTGATATAAGCTTCACAGATTGATCGATATGTGTGATCTAAGAGTATATTTGTAAGCTATTTAGTGATCTAAGAACTTGAATGGACTCCATTTTCAATATATATAGGTCAACAACTAACAGTACTATCGATATTTCGATATGATCGATATGTGAAATATAAGGATCATAGTCTTCACAAATGATCTATATATGTCATCTAAGTATATATTTGTAAGTTATTTAATGTTATAAGAACTTGAATGGAATCCATTTCCAATATCTAAAGGTCAGGAATAAACATTAAACAACGATATATTCGATATGATGACCGATATGTGCAATATATGATCTATATATAACCGATATATGTGATATAAGTGTGTATTTGTAGGTTATTTGTTCTAATATCTTGGATGATCTTAATTTCTGAAAAAAATGGCAAAAAAATTGGTTTTTTTGAGCCATTTTCAACATTTCCACCGATATCGTCGATATATCGTCGATATATCCCGATATATCCATTTCCGGGCGGACCGAAACGATCGATATCGATACGGACTTCCATGCTTGGATGATGATGTTCTTGATAAGGTCCGGCATGACAATAATGTTTCATACAATCATTTGCACGTATTAATTTGGATGCATGACATATGTGCATGTGTTCCCAAGGCCAAGGATGAAAAGTCCAAGTTGGATGCAAAGATGAAGCAATACATTTTGCAATATGATCGAGATGAGCTCAATTACAAGTTGTATGATCCAACTGAGAAGAAGCTGGTAAGAAGCACATATGTGATCTTCTATGAAGATTAAACTATTGAAAACATCCAAAAATCTACAAAGGATTCCCCCTCAAGAAGCTACCGATCAAATAATGTAGAGCCAGTACCATTGCAGAGTGCTCCACATGTAGTACCATGTGATGCTACTGAGGAGGTGACAAATGCAGGAGAAGAGGAGGATGTGCCAAAGATCTCCACTTATGGTAATGAGGTAATAATGATAATGATCATGTTGATAAGATTTCTTCTTTAGGTGTGCTACCACAATCGAGACTTGTGTGAGAAAGGAATTCCTCTAGTAGATATTATGCACATGAGTAGGTGTTGTTTACAAATCATGGGGAGCCTGAATGATATAACGAAGCTCTGCAGGATGCGAATAAAAATAGGTAGAAGACATGAAATAAGATATGGAGTCTCTTTATGACAACCACAAATTTAAGTTTCTGAAATTACCCAAATCACAAGAATGCTTCGAGGAACAAGAGCGTTTTAAGAATGAACCTTGATGAATGCTCGACAACTCAAAGATACAAAGTTAGACTGATAGTTAAATGATTTTACTAGAGGAAGGGAGTGGACTTTGAAGAGATATTCTCTCATCTAGTCAAGATGTCTTCTATTAGAGTGGTACTCAATTTGGCAGCCAAACTTGACTTGGAGGTTGAATAGATGGGCGTAAAGACGACTTTCCTCCATATCGACCTTGAGGTGGAAATTTATATGTTGCAATATGATGGCTTTGCTTTCAAAGGTAAGGAAGGTCATGTTTGCAAGTTAAGGAAAAGCTTTTATAGCTTGAAGTAGGTGCCCAAAAGGTGGTACAAGATGGTTGAGTCATTTATGGGGGATCACGATTACTCCAAAAGTACCTCAGACCACTACGTCTTCATAAAAAAGTTCTCATATGATGATTTCATCATTTCGTTGTTTTATGTTGATGATATATTGATTGTTGGCAATAATGGAGTGACAATTTCTGGCTTGAAAAAAGAATTGAGCAAGTTTTGGGACATGCTTGTCAAATTCTATGCACGTCAATCCCTCGTGGTAGAGAGAAAATGTGTCTGGCTATCACAAAAGAAGCACACTGAGAAGATACCTTAAACATTTTTCATAGACAAGGCAAAACTTGTTACCGTACCTCCAGGAGCATATTCAGGTTGAGCTCCAAGAATTTTCCAAAGACATGAGGGAAAAAAAAGATATGAAGAGAATTCCCCCAAGCATCAACCACATCACATGTAGTTTGATGTATGCCATGATTTGCAAGAGGCCTGACAATGCTCACGCAATTGTAATTGTTAATAGATATGTCTCCAATCAGGGAAAAGAATAATGAGAAGTAGTTACATGGATTTTGAGATATCTTCGAGGTACTGACAACTACTCTCTTTGCTTTGGAGCAGCGAGTTCACAATGGCTACATAGATTTATACATGGCATGTTACATGGATAAGAGAATATCCATATTAGGATATTTGATGTATTTGATAGGTGGCATTGTTTTATAGTAATCTCGATTTCAAAAATGTGTAGCGTCACCTACCACAGAGGCCAAGTTTATTGTAGCTACAGAAACATACAAGGAGTTGCGGATGAAGAAGTTCATGCATGAACATAGTTTTGTTCAAGAGAAATATGCACTTTATTATGACAGTTAGAGTATCATCCATCTTCGAAAGAACTCCGCTTTCCATTCAAGATCGAAGCACATTGATGTAAAGTATCATAGACAGGAAATGTACTAGAAAAAACAATTAGTACTTGACAAGATCCGCACAAAGGATAATGGAGCTAACATAATTACGAAGTCATTGCTATTTGAGAAGTCTGAAGTATGATGCTCCCTTGCTGGACTGGAACGACCTCGAATTGATATGGTGGTAGGTGATCTCCCCATAGGAGGGGGGGGGGTTGCCAGCTATGAAGTCTAACTTTCCTAGTTAACTTAGCAGCATGTGATGCAAGTGACCCGCTATCACATCCATACCAATAGCAGGTGGTGGACAGCAAGTGTTGAACTCAATTTTCAACAATTATGAAAGAACATACTGTTTATTTTGCCTTTGGTGTCAGGTAGGGAGACCCCATATGAATTCTTGGGGAAAACTCCTATATATTTATGCTCTTTAGAGGACATGACCCCTAATATTTGAAAAAAAAAATGGCATGGAAAAGTTAGGATGCAATCTTTGTGTGCCCTATACTACTCATGTCCATGTACGATAGAGAAGAAGATCTTTGAGCATTTACTCTTCCTCTGTAGTTTCTCGGCTTCTGCTAAAGCGTAGAAGAGGCTACAAGGTGCATCAGCGACGTCCCTTTTGGATGAGAGCAGCATATTTTCTTCCTATTTCGGTGATCTCTAACCATCTCCACCTTTTATTCTATTTGGTGGTGTTTTTTTTTGTTACACCAAAAAGAAGAGCTTGTCTTGTGCAGCTTATGTGGAGAATGATTTATCACAAATTATAGACGAGTGGTTTGGGGTCATGTTGGCCTCATGCTTTTTCTCCCATCATTTTTGGGTGTTTTCATGTTAAAATCTCAGTGTTCTTTGTGCTTGTTGTTTGTGGTTTGATGTGCTCGCTCATTTGTTCGTGGAAGTTATTTCTCTTTGTTATACTTCTGGGGTTTCGTTCTTTCGCTTCCACAATATTTGGTGGAAACTCCTTTTGCTTGTTCCCACAATATTGGTATCTGAGCCTATTGTGGCTGTCCCGAACAAAATGGGACTCATTGTCCAAACACAGAGCTCTAATTCCCCTCTACTGCGACAACAAATCGACCACGTTTATTGCCACTATCTTGTCTTTCATGAGCACCCCAAGCAATCTGAAGTATATTTTCATTTTATCAGGGATGCAATATGTAAAAGGTAGATTGTCACCCCTCATATTTTTACAAAGCTACAACTTATAGATATTTTCACTAAAGCTCTCCCGAAGCAGCACATTTCACTCTTGACCTCCAAGTCGGGCATGATTGATAGATATGCTCTAACTTAAGAGGGAGTACATAAATAAGGGGAGTAACACGTAAAGGGAAGATGGTCACCCCTTGCTTGATTTTCACCAAAGCTCTCCCGAAGAAGGGCATTTCGCTCTTGACCTCCAAGTTGGGCATGATTGGTAGATGTTCTCCAACTTGAGAGGGAGTATAGGTGTTTTCTATATTTAGACATTAGTATTTAGCTATTTTTGTGCTTTCTATTTTGAGTAGTCCTATTAAGGACTACTGTATTTTTCTCTTTTGTGTGCTAATTATAAAACCCTAACCCTCCAATAAAATTATCTCATTCCAACACATTGTTCTTCCACAGTGTTCATTTAACCTGATAATAATGTCGATAAGCTTTGTTAATTGTTATTATAATTACAACTACGTAGAATTCGAACATCACAACTGAATGGTTGTGTGCGTATGGGTGTGTGCATGTATGTATGTACGTAATAAAGTGCAAGAAGAGAGTAACTATCATACCGAAATGGATGAAAACGATGACGACCGGACTCCTTGAATCGTACAGGACCTTCAGGATGTTCTTTGGCTTCTTTCATAAGATTAAAGCACCTCGCAAGGTAAGCACCTTGTTGAGCCAGCAACCTGGGAGGTGTGGTCAAGTAATATAACTTTCAATAGCGAAAACATATCTAGCATAACTCCAGGATCCATTGGTAAACTGAAGAGAATGTCTGACTATACCTGTGCTGTTGCAGGGAGACTTTTTACCTGAGAATCAACTTCAGCAAGGGCTTTTTTAAACTCTTCAATGTTCAATTCTAAAGCTTCTTGTTGGCATCCCCTTTTGAATCATTCAAAAGATCCACAATGTCTTCCATATGCTTGGACTTTAGATAAAGCTCCAACCTGAGGATATGCTTCACCAGATGTCTGCTAGAACATCTTGGATTTCTTTTACAGTCGATGTGCCAGAATTATCTTTGTCTGCGATCCTAAATATATCGGCAATGTCATCCTGCAAGAGTTTGGACTACTTATAATCACAACAAAGGAAAGTAAATAGAGATGAATACTTGTGTAGTAATTGTGAGTCACATTCAGCTGTATATTGGCAAACACTGGAAATTACAGTACTAATTATTATATATTAGATCTAATATTAATTACTTCAATTTGACATCAACTCGAGGATTTTTCTCTTTAGAATATCTTATTAAAATATTTTTGATAATAAAAGAACCACTTTTCTCCCCTCCCATCTACCTAAGGTAGTTGATCTTGGTTAACAGTCGTTACCAGTCACAAGAACATTGCCAATGTTGGCTGAAGTATATAAATAAGTCAGTTTCTACAAATTAAACAAATGAGCTAGTATCTAAATGGCTTCATGCTTGATGCGATGATGAGCATTAGTGAACCTCATCTTCCATGTAAATTGGTGAGCAAGCGCATAGTGGATGGCATCACAATAACAGGATACACGATATAGTGTGATCCATACAAAGGCCAGGCATGTTAGACATAAGGTCCAAGCCTCATCAAGAAAATAGAATCTAACAGCCCAAATTTTCTCTTGGGGAAATGACAAGTGACACGTTATACATGTTATGTTTAAGTATCACAGTAGAAACATGCACTAGAGCTTTTACAAATACACTAAATACATGGAGATGTAGTCGCCATCATGTGTAATAAACATACTGTGTCTGAAGTAGATAAATGGTTTCTGCAATGATTATAATCTGGGATAAGGGCTGGGCCAAAATCCTTCAGTCCATGTCTCAATGGAAGAAGAATACCCTCCATTGTTCTCACAACCATAAAAAAAGACCTGGTTTATACTCCCATGATCCGTAATCTAATGGTTAAAGCATCCAATGGAATGAGAGGATGTGAAAGGTCTACTCAAGCTAGAAATTAAAAAAAAAGCACAAACTTGGATCTTTATCTGGAGGCATTGAATAAAAGAACACTGACTTCCACTTGATTATACCGTTAAACTTAAGAATGACTAATTCTGGAAGAAATGATGTTCACTCCAGTAAGAAAATTTCCATCATAATATGCTCATCAAACTTTTTGTTTTTTTATTTCATGAGAGCTTCGATAAAGAAATTGTCAAACGAAAAAACACACACAAACACAAGTTGGTTAACGTGGAAACCCTCCTAGGAGAAGAGAAAAACCACGGGCAATCGTCATTGACGGCTAGGGCTTCTTTCTATATTCCACTCTCACAAAATTGAGGAGATACATCGTGACCCATTTATCGGGTAAATAGATCCTCTCCAAGATCCCTTACCACAAACAAACACAAACACTCAACACTACCCCTCAAGTTGGGCATACAAATCGTACATGACGAACCTGCCCACATTCTCTGTAAACCTATCGCTGGGAAGTCTCTTGGTGAAAACATCAGCCACTTGATCATCAGTTTTTATATATGGTAGTACAAGCTCTTTGGAATCATTTTTTCTCTCTAATGAAGTGACGATCAATTCCACAAGCTTGGTTCTATTTTGTAAGACGGGTTGTTGGAGAGATTAAAGGCAGCCTTGTTATCATGTCAATCAGGATAGTCTTCAACCACATCATCTCGGTAACCTCCACAACAATAGCTCTGTATTCAGCTTCAACACTTGACCTGACACAAACAAGTTGTCGTTTGCTTCTCCAAATCAGTAGGTTGCCTCCCACGAATATGCAATAATACGTCATAGATCTTCTAGTTTCTATGCACCAGCCCAATCAACAACAATCTATCCTTCAATCTCCAACTTTGTGTTTTTGATAAAAATAAGACCTTTTCTAGGATCCTTTTTTATGTAGCAAGCCTTCATGTGAATATCTGTAGGGGTTTGCATGAATTGACTCACCACATTTACTACATAAGTAATGTCAGATCTAGTCAAGGTAAGGTAAATTAGCTTCCCTACAAGTCTATGGTACCTGCTCTTGAAGGTCTCACCCAGTTGTTTTCCATCCTTGATGCTCAGCTTGTGATTTCCCTCGATACACGTAGGGACATGCTTACATCTCGGCTTTCATGTTTCCTTTAGCGTGTCCAACATGTATCTTCTTTAGCAGAGAATTAAACCTTCCTTTGATCTTGCAAACTCAATACCTAAGAAGTACTTAAGATTTCCTAGATCATTCAAATCAAAATCTGTAGCAAGTTTGTTGGAGTATATGCGTCACTTATGTAGATGGGTAACTCGATCCTTCCATGATACAATTACCACATCCAATGTTTAGTCTCACATCTACCAGTGATGGGACTCGGAGGATTTGTGGAAGCTATATAAGAAGCCCTAGACCTCATGTATCAATGAGAAAGTTGAATGCAACAAGCAGTCCTTCGAGGCATTCTCTCGTGGCTTCATCTCGCTCCTCACAAAGTAGGGTTCCACGTAATAATCCAGGTGTTTCTTCAATGTTTTTCTCTTTATCTCTGATTACGCTTCCACATTTCATATTTTTAACATGGTATCAGAGTAGGTTCGATTCTAGCGGATTTATTCTTGAAGATTTATTTCCATGTTCTGTTCGAGATTCGATTATCAAGAGCATGCACGATTCTTGATTGAACATTATTATTATCCGTGTTTGAGATTTGTTCAAGATCAAGTTCTACAGTTTCTCGTGAAACCCTAATTTTGCATCGACGCCAAAATTGTCATCAAAGTTCTGAAGATCATTCAAAGTTCCGAAAAATTTAGGATTCCATATTGTCGAGAAGTATTTTTGAAATCCTAGAAAATTCTTGATTTTGGCTCGTATCCCCTTGCTCAAGGCCCAGAAGAATAAGAGGAGGCGGTGTTGCTGCACCTCCTGCTGAAGAAGAGGAGGTGGCTCCTTGCTTCGTTCCTCCTACGTCTTGAATGATGGCGACACTGAGACTGCCATCCCCGTGCAGCGACGCTCATGTTTCCCCTCCTTCGCAAGCAAAAACTCCAAGCAGAGCCCCATCCCGACACCACATGCGACGACTAAGGCCCGAGGTCGAATAACTCCCCTCCAAGCAGAGCTCAAAGTTCTTTCGACAGAGCCACGATCCCCTTCTCTCGCACAAGCAACACGAGATCCTGCCGAGCTCCCTACGTCGACTCCCTCTCCAAGCAGCAAACGTCACAACTCCTCCATGGAGGTGCTCCAAGTGACAACCAACACATCTCCAGGCAACACTCCTCCCATCCAAGGCCCCAGTGACAACGCCCCTCCGATCCCCTTTGTGGTTTAGCGGCGACACCTTCTCCAGGAAGAGCCCTTCTCGGGGGTAGCGGTGTTTGAGAAGAGAGGGATTCCCAAGTGGGAACCCTAAATAAGCAACAATATTTTTTTCTGTTAAATTTTTGTAAAGGCACAATGGGCCATAAAAAAGAAGGGATAAGACCCCAATTGGGCTGCTGCAATTTGGCCCCTATTTTCAGGTCATGTTTTGAAAAAAAGGGGTACGCACAAAAGAAAAAACCATACACTTAAAAAAATTGTTTGAAAAAAAAGACGTGTACAAAAGAAAAGCCGTACGCAAGGAAAAAAGGTTTGAAAAAAATGTGAGAAGGAAAGTTGTATTAATATATATTGAACGAGTCTTTACAAAAAAAGAGAGAGGGAGAGACGACTATTAAAAATGGCATAGCCGGAAAAAATGAAATGAATTGAGAAGAAAAAAATCTTGAGAAGAAAAGCCGGAAAAAATTGGCTTATGCGTTTTTATTTCGCCCAATTTTCTTGTCTTCTCCTAACTTGGTCGGCGTCATTATTTTTTCGACTAGTACGGGAGAAAAGGAGAGTATCGCGTAGAGTTACAAATCAAATCCAGATTCTCCAGGCCAGCCAGATTACAGACTACAGATTTTCAGTTTCAAACTCGACGTTCAGATTGGTTCTGAGTCTTCAGTTTGATGCGCACATGTTTGCCATCATTTGTGTGGTGCTCATCTTTGTTTTTGATTTTAGAGTTTTCATGTGATCCATAGAGACTCTAGAGTAGAGATCCCACACCATGTGGACTAGGGTTTTCATGTGGTTTCAGAGGGGCTCCAGAGTAGAGATCTCATTCTCCGAGCCAATATGGGAGAGACCCAGTTCTCTATCGATGAGACTTCTTAGACTCCATTCTCCAACGACCATGGACTCTGACAAGGATGTCTCCATGACTTTTTCAGTTCAGCCCTTCAGAGATGGAACAATTCTCCACATAGTTCAGTCTTCTAAATGTGGCATGCCAGAGTACTTCGACGAGGCGACTCTTTTCAGTTTATATGACTTTGACAGGTGCAATACATAACACATGTTCTCTGACGAGGAGATCCAGTTCAATTCACACTCCAGCCCGTTTATTCCTCCTCACCTGCACGACATGAGAAGCAATATCCTCGACAACAACCAACAATTATGTTTGCGTTGAGTTGATGTTATCTGGAGTGTCTCGTATTGTGAGTTTGAGATTTCTTTCTGTTTGTTTAAGAAAGAGCATTTCATGCTCCAGCTTGAGGGGGAGTATTGGAGTATATGCGTCACATATGTAAATGGACAACTGGTTCCTTCTAGGATCCAATTACCACATCTAGAGTTTAGTCACATATCTGCCAGTGGTGGGACTTGGAGGGTTTGTGGAAGCTATATAAGAAGCCCCAGACCTCTTGTATCACTGAGAAAGTTGAATGCAACAATCATCCCTATGAGGCGTTCTCTCGTGGTTTCATCCTGCTCCTCACAGAGTAGGGTTCCACATAAAAATCCCAGTGTTCCTTTAATGTTTTACTCTTTATCTCTGATTACACTTCCACATTTCATATTTTTAACAAAGTTCATTTTTAAGGTGAGATATCTCCTCTTCATCATCCCCTGTGATAATCATGTCAACGACATAAACTAACATAAGAGGAATTTTCTTTCCACCCCTTTTCACAAAGATAGTGCGATCACCATTACTTTGGTGATATCCCAATCTAAGCATTACAACACAAAGTATTTCGAACCATGCCCTAGGAAATTGTTTTAATCCATATACGACTTTCTTCAATTTACAAAATTTTCCTGTCTTCTCATGTCCAAGAGGCATATGCATGTAAACCTCTTCAAGAAGGTCACCATTCAAGAAGATATTCTTCACATCTACCTGATGAAGCCCCCAATATTTGACAACAACAAGAGAGAGAATAAGTCGCACTGTATTAATTTTTGCTATAGGGGCAAAGGTCTCTAGGTAATCAATATCATATTTTTGACTGAACCCTCATGCAACAAGTCTCATTTTGTATCTTTCTACATTCTCATTTGGCTTGTATTTTACGGTATAGGCCAACTTCGAACCAATCAATTATGCACCATCCGCGATGTCTAAAATGTCTCAAGTGTAGCTTTTTTTCAAGTGCCTCCATCTCCTCCTGCATAGCTCGAACCCATGTAGGATCAGCCTTAGCTTCAGCAACATTCCTAGGAATCACAAAATCAGACAAGATGAAATAAAGCACTTATAATTCCTGCTAAGCATGGAGTAGCCAACGTAATTATCAATAAGGTATCTGTACATTCTACATATCTCGAAGGAGGCTTTATCTCCCTTTATCTACGCATGTGTACAATTGAGTCCTCTTACAGGCCTATCAACTCATCGACACCCACATTATGATCATTGTCATTTTCATCTTTTTCTAGATCACTCACCATGTTAAATTTAAGGTTGACAAAGGAAGTGGAGGGACTTGGATCATTTAGAAAATGAGTAGAAATGGAATTGATTACTCTTCCTTGAGTCTGCAACACGACTCCTTGTTGATCTCTCCTACTATAACTCTTTTCATGCCAATGAAGAGAGCGAGATTTCCATTCATCTGACTTTATGTCAATTTGTGCGACTTTATCTAAGGAATCTGTAGAATCATCCCAAGTATCCAACATAAGAATATCATGTACATTTCCTTCCTCATTATATGTTCTCTCCCCCTGAAGGGAATGATCAGAGCAGTAAGGCTCATGCTCAATAAAGGTGATATCCTTGGTTACATACAATTTTTCATCCCTAGGATTTAGACATTTGTAACATTTTTTATGTAGATGAGTATCCCAAAAAAATACCTTTAACAACACACGCATCAACTTTCTTTATACCGGGTGCAGAATTGTGAAAATAACAAACACAATCAAAAATTTTTGGAGGAAGAATAAATGGCTTATCCTCAGGATGAACCATGGAGAAAGGATCAAAGGGGTAGCCATGTTCAAACTTCGTGAGGGCATCCTGTATATAAGGAAGGCACTCGTTAGAACTACCTCCCCCAACATGTCTTATGAAGATTTCATTAGAATAAAAGAACTCTGCTTACTTCCAAAAGATGACGGTTTTTTCTTTCTGTAATCCCATTTTGCTTAGGAGTGTAGAGACATGAGGTCTCATGAATAGTTCCTTTCATACTAAAGAAATCATGCAATTGTTTAGACTTGAACTCACGAGTATCATCATATCTAAACCTCTTGATCACTTTCCCATACCGTATCTCAATTAGGTGATAAAAAGTCTAAATAGTACTGACAACCTATCCACGATCACGAAGAAGATAAATAAAGGTACTTCTCGAATAGTCATCAATAAAAGTAATGAAGTACTTATAGCCATTAGAAGAAGTAACATTACATGGACCCCAAACATCAGAGTGAACTAAAGCAAAAGTCTTATTTGTTTTGCTCTTCGAATTTAGATAAGTAGTACGAGTATACTTAGTCCTTATACACACATGACAAAAAAGGTTCTCAACTCTTAAATATTCAAAAAGAGAGAGAAACACTTCCTTCAGAGAGCTAAAAGAGATATGACCCAGACGTTCATGCTACTTCATGACCATTTGACGACACTTCTCGCTATGCTTTCCTTGAATTGCAGAAGTTAAAGCAACTACAACATGGACAGGAAGACGACACATGCCTTTAGAAACCAAACCAATCCCAATCCTCTTCTCTGTCACCAAGTCATGTAACATATATTGTTCAGAAGAAAAAAATTAGTTAGTACTTCAATTCCTTCATTATCTTGGTAACAGAGAGGAAATCAAGAGACATGTCAGGAACATGAAGAGTGTCATAGATAAGGAATTTATCCAGAACCGAGACAATCCCTTTTCCTACTACTGTAGCATGTGATCCATCAACAAGAGAAACATGATCCTTCCTAGATACCATTTTATATATTCTAAACATCTTCGGGTCAGCAGTCATATAGTTAGTGACACCACTATCAATTATCCATTCTCTACCTTCATCATTACTAACATGATTACCTTTTTTTAGCAATGACGACAAGGGCACAATTGATCCCATAAGCTTCATCAGAGGTCTTCTCTCGAGTGCTTATCATGAAAAGATATGCTCGTAGGTCCTGAATCTGATAAGGAGTGATTTTTTCTCTATCCACCACCCTATTCTGAAGCATTGACAACAATCTTCCTAGTCTTTTAATCATACTTTTCTTTCAAATGTTTCCACTCTGGATGAAGATCCCAACAATAGTCAACGTGTGACCAGATTTCTTGCAATGTACATATTTTGTGTTCTACCTCCCTATGTTAGCCCCTCGAAATAAATGCACGGATCATTAAATGTCTCCTACCATAATAGGAAAATTATCCATCACAGATCTTCTCTGTTCCTCAAACTCAACCTGATAATAAACATCCTCAATACTTGGGATAGCAGAAGAATTCAAAATCTGGCTCCTTACATTCTCAAACGTGGAGTTTATAGACCACTTAAGAAAATGAAAGTCTTGTTCTTCCATTCTCAATCCCAGAAGGTCTTCTGATAAGAACTACACTTCCAAGATTCCTCTGAATGATAATCAAGGTCTTCTCATTTTGCCAGTAAGGCACTATATTAAGCAGACACAGAAAGCTCCCCCTGACGAAGTTTATAAATCTCCTGAGTCAATTGGTAAATTTTTAATTCCTTCTCTCGTTGACTGTACATACTCTCCAGATTTGTCCACATGTCTCGAGCCAATTTCATCCGAAGGATGAGATGTTGTATGTCATTTGAAATAGAGTTAACAATCCAAGTCTTTACTTGGTTGTCTTCAAGGTACCATTTTCCCTATGAGGAGTCTTTAGCATCCAACATGAGATGGCGACCATTAACGTAACCAATCCGGCCATAACCTGCAATGGCCATCTCTACAACAGCAGACCACAACAAAAAATTATCTTTGGTCAATTTGATGGTAGTGATTTAAATCGGATGACTATCCATCTTAGTATATTGTCCTCTCATCTCACTGTTGTCTGCCATCGACATTAGGAGAAGAACAAATAGATTCTATTTGCTTACAATAAGGAACTTGACCACCAAAAAGCATCGCACATCACAAAAAACCAAATGAGACAAACAAACTAGACTTCGTCTTCTCACAATCAAAATGGGAAAGAGAGGACACGACCACACCTCACACCCGAATACAGGAGACAAAAGGGTACCTCCAATAGCATGCATTACCAAAGAGAAAGGTCGCACAAGGGGTGGCAACCCGGCTAGGTTGAAGGTGCCTCAATCTGGGGCCACTAACAGGGTTCCAACAACACCAAGGGTCGCGCGACATCAAGGCTTGTGCGGAAACAAGGCGCACACCGAGGAGGTGATTCGTCGGAGGAGCCTTGATGTCGAGCAAATCACGGATCCGAACTGGTGCTTTTATACCGTGTCAAACAAAAAAAACACAAGATGGTTGACGTGGAAACCCTCCTAAGGGGCTGTTCGGTAGGGGAATAGAGGCACGAGAATAAGGAGGAATAAGGGGAAATGGGGCTCCCGATGTGTACGGCATATCCCCAATTTTGGCCCCCGATCTCTCATCGCCCCCGACCTTATTCCCCTTCTCTCCCGCGCCCCTCCGTTGGCCGCCCATCCCGCGCCCCTCCCCCGCCCGGCCATCCCGCAAGCCTCCGGTGTGCGACGTCGTCCACGCTTGTTGCCTCGGGTCCTCTGGGACCCGCGCTCCTCTGACCTGCCGATGGTAGGGCTCCTTTTGGTCGGCCCTTGTGGGAACCTCCTCCGTGATTTTCGATCGAGGTATGCCTTTCACTGTTCTTGCGGTGTGATGGGTCATCCCGCTGGTTGTTTTGGCCATTATATCGGCCACTGTTGCCTTGAGCCCTCTGCGGTTGCAATGGAATCGATGGAGTCTAGGGTTTCCCATGGCTATAAATTGGGGCGGAGGAGGAAATCGAGTGGGTTGTCTGCCGCAGCTGGGGTTCAATTTGCACTGGGATTGTATTTTCACATATCATCTAGCTTGTGGTGGATCACCAGGTACATTCGAAAGCACTCCCTCAACTTTTTTGTGCTATGATGATCATGACCTGTTACATATCCCGTTGCTTTGCTGATCGGTGCTTCATTTGGGTCTGGGCTTCATGATTATCCGTTGCTTTATGACCTTATATGCTTGCTGCTTGTGAGTATAGAGTGTCTCTCCAAATCTGTTGCTTTGTTTTATGATGATTTGGGTTCAATAGCAACCTATGAGGTGCTCTTGGATCTGAAGTAGTTGGCATCACAGCCACATTCTCGGCCGTGAGGGGTTGGTCACCTCACTTGTGCTGGATGATGGTCTGTTATGCTTGGCTGTTTACAGGAGGGGGCCGTAGGTCGCTTATTGATGGGGGCTGATTTTTTTGCACTAATCTGATGGTTCCTATTGATTGTCCACTCCTTCGATTAGGCTATTGTTATTCGCCAATTGGGTGTTGGTTGAGGACCTACTATTTGAGAGGACCTACTAGTTGGGAGCACTAATCTGGGATGTAATGACCTGTGTGGTCGTTATCGTGGCTGAGAGCAACGCATTTGCATCTCGATGATGTCCTTTTTTTTTGGTGTGAACAGCACACTGGTGTTGATTAATGTTTTTAGCTGGGCGCTTCATCCCACGGTTGTTGCTTGATGCGGTTTGAGGCTTGGCTGAAAGTGGCTGCATAACATTGGATAATTGAGTGATGTTTAATATTGATTATCGATTCCAAAACTTGACCAACAACTACATTTTTTGGGGGGTAACAACAACATATATTCTACTCAAAGCTGTTATTGTTTACATGGTCGCCTCACTTGTGCTGGATGATGGTCTGTTATGCTTGGCTGTTGACAGGAGGGGGCCGTAGGTCGCTTATTGATGGGGGCTGATTTTTTTGCACTAATCTGATGGTTCCCATTGATTGTCCACTCCTTCGATTAGGCTATTGTTATTCGCCAATTGGGTGTTGGTTGAGGACCTACTATTTGAGAGGACCTACTAGTTGGGAGCACTAATCTGGGATGTAATGACCTGTGTGGTCGTTATCGTGGCTGAGAGCAACGCATCTGCAGCTCGATGATGTCCTTTTTTTTGGTGTGAACAGCACACTGGTGTTGATTAATGTTTTTAGCTGGGCGCTTCATCCCACGGTTGTTGCTTGATGTGGTTTGAGGCTTGGCTGAAAGTGGCTGCATAACATTGGATAATTGAGTGATGTTTAATATTGATTATCGATTCCAAAACTTGACCAACAACTACATTTTTTTGGGGGTAACAGCAACATATATTCTACTCAAAGCTGTTATTGTTTACATGGATTCTTGGATGATGTTTGTTGCTGACTCATGATACCATTATGTGACTGAGAGCTAAACCTCACTGATGCTCGATGAAGTTAATATATCTTTTTGAACTCCTTCATGGTGTTCTACAATGTCATTACTTGTGTGCTTAATGTAATGTATGATGTTTGATGGACTTTGAGGCCGGGCTGATATTGGATGCATTGCTTTGTATTGTTTCGTGATGGTTTCTACTGATTATCGATTCTATCAGTTCAATGCGGCCAATTTTTTTTGGTGGGCTGAGAGCAGTGTCTCCCATGCTCGATGATGTTCAAAATTTCCTTGCGAAAAGATCAAAGATGATCTTGTGCGGGATAAAATGTGTCCTTTTCCTGACTGATGTTGATTGCTGGGCTTTGAGGCCGCGCTGATAGTTGCTGCATTGCCATGTAATCGTTGGTGATGTTTAATCTTGATTGTAGATTGCAATACTTCAGTGAGAGCTACGTAGTTGCAGCTCGATGAATTACACCTGAACTATGCCCCTCTGTGTGATTAAAATGTCTGCTTTAACTCACAAATGCTGATTGTTGGGCTAGCATAACTGTTTCTCCATTCCAATAATTGACTGAGAGCTACATTCTTTGCAGCTCAATGATGAAACCCTTTTGTTAACACCTAAACGGTGATTACGCTAGCATAACCCTTGACTGAGAGCTACAGGCTATTATGGTTACTACTCAATATCGATTCCAGTATCTAAATGAGGGCAATTTTTTTAATTAGGCTGAGAGCAAGGTATTTCTTGCTCGATGATGTATATTTCTGTTAAGAAAAACCCAAGGATGCTAAGTACTGATTGCAACTCTATGATGAGTAATTCTTGACTGAGAGCTAAGTACTTGCAGCTCGATGATGTATAATTCTTGACTGAGAGCTAAGTACTGGCAGCTCGATGATGGTAACTATTTGTTAACACTTCAGTGGATAGTTGGGTGATGGTTACTGCTGATTGTCGAATCGAAAACTTCTCTGAGAGCTATATAGTAGGTGCTCGATGATGTAAATATAAATCTGTAGCACCTACATGGTGCTCTACGGTGTAAGTACTTGTGGGTTTAATCGCGTGGATGATGTCCGATGCGCTGTGATTGGCCTGAGAGCATCCCATTAGGTGCTCGATGATGCATTGTCTTAAGAAGACAACACCTTACTTCATTTCAATTCATCATTGAGGATTACGTCATTGCTGGACTTGCATGATAAATTCTTGTTAATCGATGATGTTATTTCATTGGTGGAGAGCACCCTACTTGGTGCTGTACGATTGTTGTTCACCTCAAGGATGTTTACATGTGTGCTATCTCTCAGTAATGTTATGCGCTACTGTGATCTTTACCTGCTGAATGCATTACTTCAGTGACGCATTCTGAAATACCTGTGACCTACCTGTACTGTTGTTTGCTCTGGTTATTTCCCCCACTGCTGCTGTGTGATGCTTTGTGCTTCGTCTTGAATTTAGCTTGGTGGTCGATGCCTGATTGTTATTATTAATTGCTGAAGTTATCTAAACATTGGGTACAAAATTTTATTTCAAAGTTGCTGAGAGCCGCATATTGGGTGCTCGAGGATGTTCATGTACTTGTGGAGAGCTACCTATTGGGTACAAATTTTAATTTCAAAGTTGTTGAGAGCTACCTATTGGGTGCTCGAGGATGTTCATGTGCTTGTGGAGAGCTACCTATTGGGTACAAATTTTTATTTCGAAGTTGCTGAGAGCTACCTATTGGGTGCTCGAGGATGTTCATGTGCTTGTGGAGGGCTACCTATTGGGTCCAATAGGGCTACCTATTGGAGGGCTACCTATTGGGTGCTCGAGGATGTTCATGTGCTTGTGCTTGTCCATATACCTTGTTCGCTTGGCCGCATGGCTTATGTCGTGGTCTAAGATGATTTGTACATTATATTTTGGTTGATAATGACCGCATTGGTAGGTCCTCATTGCAGTTGACTTATACTTCAGGATGTTCACGGCTGGTGCGGGCTCGTCTGGGGTACACCTTAGGGACGACGAATCGTCAGTCCATAGGGTAAAGTGGACACCCGCCATGGATGAATGTCTTCTCCAGCTGTTCAAACATCACTTTGATGTTGGCGATTGGGTTGGAGGCTCGTTTACATCACCAGCATGGCACAGTATAGTAGACAAGTTTAACATGCACACTGGGAATAACTGGGACAAGGCAAAGCTCAACAATCGGTGGAAAACCATAAAGAAGGACTACACTGCTTTCGTTTACCTCATGTCGAAGAGCGGTTGGGGGTGGGACCCACTGACTTGCACCGTGGTCGCACCTGACGAGGAGGCCTGGCTCACGGTGAGTAACTCTGCATGTGCACCCACTTTAACGTTCCATAAATTCTAATATACTCTACTCACTTTTAAATGCACTCAGATTGACAAGGCGTACAAGCCATATCGGAGGAAGTCTTTCCCCCACTTCGGTATGGTTGAAGCAATTATCGGAGACTACACCGCGAAGGGAATATTTGCCTTCTCCTCGCAGACAGCAACCCCTGGTTCGTTTGCCGCCTTCTTTGAGGGCGATGCTGGTACGCAACAAGCATTCGAGGATGATCTCGAAGGAGACAACGAAGCCGCTGAGGTCCCCGAACAAGGGAAAGCTGCTGCCCCAAGTACGCAACAAAGCCGGAGGAGAAGACGCCGAGATTCAGGAGCGCAGGCAACAAGCACGAAGCGTTCGCGCAGTGACGGTACCCCCTTACCGTCACAGATGTTGGGGGAAGACGTCGTCCGTTTGACGACGCAAATGTTGGAGCTGCAACGGGAGCAGATCCAAGCGTGGACTCCGAAAGATCCGCACCAGGGGGTGGAGGAGCTTCTGGATGAGCTCGAGGCACTAGTTCCGGGCTTACCTGCGGAGGCCCAAATTCGTCTTGCCCACAGCCTTTGTGACCCATACGAACGAATTATTTTCAACCGGGCCAAGTTTGTCCCTGCAAAGTTGGCTGCGTAGGTGAGCATCCAGTTGGGCAAGGATTAACTGCTCAACACGTCATCTGTGTGACTGTCTTGTGGTCTACATTACGTTAGCTGTTTTTCTTATGCTTCGTTTTCGCATTTTCATTTCTTAAGTTGTCTCCCTGGCATGTAATATTTTCATGTTGAACAATATTTTATGATTTAACTTTCGATGGCATGTAATAATTAACTTTCTTGACGCGCTTATGTTGCCTGCAAAATGTTAAGTTCCTAGCCTCAGTACATGTCTTCTACATCATTCGCCTGTTATGATTGTTGGTGGTGATCAATGAATGACAATCCATACGGAAATGTTTGTTTTGTACAGGTCCCATGGAGGGAATGGCGGCAATCACCGCAATGAGGTATAATTTGGTCATGTTGAACATGACATACCTGCGTGCAGCGATAGAGGATGAGGAGGAGAACCTGATCGATGGAGCAGGTTACATCCCGAGACAGCCACAACATACGTCTGTGCGTACAGGACATGTATGGATTCGAGAGATACTGAATGGACACGTTGTCCGATCATATTCTATTTTCCGGATGTACCCCGATACGATTCTACGTTTATCCTTATTTCAAGGTACTCCTACATGATGGATTTAGAATGCAACTTATTTACATAAGAATGTCCAGTTAATTCAATATTTTTGCAGGATGTCATCGGCACAATCGATGGCACGCTTATCCCCGCAAATGTTGCTGCGAATGTCGCTCCAAAGTTTCGGAGCAGGCACCAAACAATAGCACAGAATGTCATGGCGTGTGTCGACTTCAGTTACAAATTTATATACGTCGCCGCCGGATGGGAGGGTTCAGCCGCAGATATGAAGGTGCTAAGATGGGCTTTAGACGAGGGAGGCTTTCATGTACCTCCGAGAAGGAAGTTCCTACTCAACTGTGGATATGCAAACACAGAGAGCTTCCTCACCCCATATCGTGGCATTATTGCACACCTACCCCAGTTCAGGGCTCGAAGGGGACACGCATATCGACGGCCGGAGGAGTTGTACAATCACAGGCATTCCCAGCTCCGTTCATACGTCGAACGTACTTTTGGCATCATGAAGGCCCGCTTCAAGGCCATAACTGAGCGGCCGTTTTACAGTTTCGAGAAGCAAGTTTTGGTTGTCATGGCTTGCTGCATCATCAACAACTTCATCCTTGAAGTCCAGGGCGAGGATCAGATATCAAGTGCATTCACTCTTGAATCAGCTCAAACTGGGTCGTCTGTAGACCTCGCTAGTCGCTACCAATGACGAAGAGTTTGACAACACCGCTGCAGGTAGCGACGTCAGGGTCTCCGAACAGGAGATCCGAGCTGGAGAATTGTTACATGATGCTTTGGCAACGGCCATGTGGGAGAATGCGCAGCGTTGATTTTATGTTAATTACGTGTACCTTCTGTTACAATTGTGCCGCCTGCACCTACTATTTTGTACTACGTTATTGGGTTCTCTACGAGGCATCGCGCATTGCTGTACATTAAACGCCTTCCATGGATTATTATCGTGATTTCTTACTAAAGTAAATCTTAAAATTTCTGCAACGTCCCTATGATGATTCCACCGTTATAACTTACGATTGAATGATGCGGTGTCGATCTTGGCTGAGCAGCCACAGTAGTGGCGTGGCTTAACCGACGTCACTGTCGTCGTTAATTTCCATGTGGAAATTGAAATCTGAGGGAAATCTATAAAACGTCTTTAATTTTTTCTGTATTGGTAGTTCTCATTATTTACTATTGGTAGTTTTTTCTATATTGGTAGTTTTTTCTATAAAACGTCACTGTCGTCGTTTTTTCTGTATTGATTATTGAAAACTATATGCCACCTATAATTACATATTATAACCCATCACTCCTAATAACAACCAACAACTTTACCTAACTTTCAAACCTTATTCCTTATCCCACAAAACCCATCCGAACAGAGAATAAGCCTTATTCCACCTTATTCTCCTTATTCTTATTCTCCTACCGAACGGAGAATAGACCCTTATTCCCCTTATTCCCCATCCTTATTCCTGCTTATTCTCCTACCGAACGGGCCCTAAGAGAAGGGAAAAACCATGGGCAAATTTTACCCTTTCCGTCATTGGCGGCTAAGGCTTTTTCTTTTTATATTCCACTCTTACAAAACTGAGGAGATACATCATGGGAGATGAGACACACATTTAACCAGGTAAACGGATCCTCTCCAAGATCCATTATCACAAACAAACACAAACACTCAACAAAAATAATTGGCGAATAAATGAAGAAGCCCATCTCACTAGCATGCATGATTCCCATATCTCAATGTATGGGGTTAAACCTATCTCCCTCATCTTAGAAACTTCTTTGGATCCACCACATGGACAAATAAAATGGTAAGATAGAAATTAGCTTTGGTCTTTGGTGAGTATGGCTCGAGCACCACTTAAGAGCATCTAGCTCAGAATTGATTGCCAAGTCTTGATAAAAAAAATATAATGCTGATTTAATAGGGTTTTTATGCGTGTACCCCTTCGAGACTCTACAATTACAGTTATGTCTCCACCTTTTGACAATATCACATGTGTCTCTACCTTCTTGCGCCATTAACATGTGTGCCCTTCCCTTAGCTTGACCATCATTGAGGTGAACCAAGCCATGATTTATTGAAATCAAGGTCCAAAGGTGACAACGTTAGTTTCCCATGAAACGGTTACATGCTGGGGAGAGGAGGGCTCGGATGAAGGAGGAGTGGGCGGAGGAGGGTTGCGAGCGTCATCACGTGGAGGGGAGGAGCTTTATCATGGAAGTTCATTTAGGAGGCTTCATCGCATAGAAGGATGCAGGAAAAGGTGACGACGTCAATTTTCAAGGAGAGGGATGCATGCTAGCGAGAGAGAAGGATGGCTCAGACAAAGGAGGATGGCTGTGTGCTTCATCATGTGGAGGGGGGGCCTTTATCATGCAAGTTCATCAAGGAGGCTTCGTCGTCGAGAGGGGCTGCCACACAAGTAAGCATACAAACTATGGGGGTATCAAATTGATTAATCTCATACATAAGCTATGGGAAAAGATAACTAAAAGGAGGTTGAGACAAATTCGAACAGGATCATATAATCAGTTTAGTTTCGTGCTTGGTAAGCCTACAAACATGGACATACACCTTCTCAGGCACTTGATGAAAGTTTTTGGAAAAAGAAAAACATCTTTATATGATCTATGTTGATTTAGAGAAGGCTTATGATACTATACCTAGAAAAATAATGTAGATGATTCTAGAGAAAGAAAGATTCCAATTTTATTTATTGACATGATAAAAAAATTGCAACCGAACAAATTGCGTGAGGACTCCACCGGGTTGATGAATCATTTTATATTAGTTTTAGTTTACACCATTGATAAACCACGAATACTTAGTTTTATTTGTTGTTGTTGTGGGAAAAGGCTTTGTTGTTGTTGTTACACCATAGATAAACCACGAATACTTACTTTTCTACCTTGGTTCTGGATTAATTAACAAATTGCAAATAGGAGGAGGTACCTTTGTGCATGTTGTATGCAGAGGGCATTGTTATAGTGGGAGGAGACAAGAAATGGAGCCAACATGAAATTTGAGCTTTGAAGGAAAATTCTAGAGTTTAAGGGTTTCTGCCTAAGTATATCAAAGAAAGAGTTTATGGAATTTAAGTTCAATAACAAGGAATGAAACACTTGATAAAGGTAAAACTTGGAAGTTCACTCTGAAGAAGATACTCTTAAATACTTGGGTTTTATCTTTCAAAGGAATAGAAGAATTGATGGAGATATCGCTCATAGATTAAATGATGGAAGGACGTAAGTACATATGAGAGTTAGGTGCTCTTCGTTTTATGATTATGTAGTAATTTTTAATGATTAAAATATAAAAAGGCGGTGATGACTTAATGTAAAGAACACAGAAATCCACTCGCAAGGAGATGGTGTCAGACAGTGATTTTACATGAAAAGGTTTCTACTATAATAACATTCAAAATTCAGCTAGTTCCATTACAGATGCACAGCCTCATATGCATCCAAATGCATGATTAAGAGATTGTGTCAGGAGGAAACAAAGAAATCTGAAAAGTAGCCTATCAACTCTATGTTTATAAGTAAATGTAGTCACCAAGCATTTTGTGCGTAATAGAAATAGTTAGCTAATTCATGGATTAACAAAATGAAAAAACAATGCATAAAAAAGTTTTTTATATCAAAAGTCTGCTCACTATAAAGTGTATTCTCATTGGTACTTGGGTACCTATAGTAATCTAAATGGATTCTTAGCTTAGTTGTCTCAAGCATAAAACCACTTCAGACTGCACAAAGATAAGCGGCTAGCAGTTGCTTTGTGATCAAATGGTACCATACACAGAAAATATTAATCTGCAAGAGATTCCAACTTCTAAGTACCATATATCCACAGTTTCTGGGCACTAAATTCGGATTAGATATTTATTATCAGTGCAGTCTCATGCAACGTGGTTCTTCTTATTTAAAGTGTTATGATCTCTTTAGGCAGGGACTAACAATGTAATCATATGTCGATCTCTGGTTTAAGTGAGAGAGATATATATCATGCAAAGAAATGTTAATCTCCTTAAGAATCTTCTTGAATATATTCTCCGGAGAAGTTAGCATAATGCCTAGAAATTTATGCCTTTTTGTAGGCCCTGAAGGCTATGCTGAATAGACCCACATAGCTGTTGAGCTTTCAAATTTGATCTTTTTAATTTCATTGATCGTCTGAAAGATGACCAGAATTCTCGCTAAATCATGCTCTTGGAAATGCAAGATATTACCAGGGATAGGGCAAGGCTCAACATTTGTATCGTTTCACAGGGAGGCAGTATTTAAGCAAAAAACATGGTCACTATGAATGGAGGTGAATTAAGAAGGCAACCCATTGTTGCATGCATGTAGTCAGTCAGTGGTTGAGGTTGTTGACAGTGGTTTCTCACTTTCTCTCATCTTCAGATAGACTGGGCGGTGGTTTAGCTTGACAAAGATCCCACTATCATTTTATGCATCTGACATTTTTGTAAGAAGCCAGGGAAAAAAATTACTTCGGTAATTGAAGTCAACTTTGACCTTCCTGGTACCCATCTGAATCAGAAATGAAACCACATGAAACTTTCCTACCTAATAAGGCAGGTAACCAGTTTATGCAGGTAAAAATCTTACCTAGGTTCCCACTTGAACTGAGCACAATCCACGATGGGTTGTACATTTATTAAGAAAATTGGGGTTACAAAAAGGATGAAAAAAATCATCCATGTTTGAAGGTGGAGTATTTGCATACTTCCCACTCTTCTTGCTAGCTGATGTTATTTCACTCTTGTGTAGGTAATTTTGTATGAAGATGACTTCCTTGAAACCACAAAAACTATAGTCGCAAAATTCAGATGCAACAACAGCAAAGCCTTCTCCCACATTAAGCAGGGTTGGCTACATGGATCCTTTGCCTCCATTCAGATCTATTCTGGTCATTCTCTTAAGATCAGGTGCACATGTGAAGAACTAAATAAAGTTTACACACATTTGTAGGAAGAACATTATATGACATTTGTAAAATGATAAATATTTTTATTTAAATTAATAGGTAAACACTTGTAAAGTTGATAGTGATCATTAAAATCCTAATGACGACTGTACTCCTTGGAAAATTTCCCTATGTATACATAGATACATATGTATGTATGTGTACATATATCAACTAATCAAACATCTATCTGTGTTCTTTATCTCCTCCACTTCTGTAAATTTCAACATACATTGTAACAGCAAAATGCCAACTCATCTCTGGAGCCCCTAGATATTTATCATGCTGCCGAATCATTAACTATTCAGTATTCGCAAAAAGCAACTGAACCCAATTTTATATTCATTCACTTCTTTGCATTTTCTTTCAGAAAAAGGTTCTGTTAGGTGAATTTACTTGATCAATCACTAATATTGCATCCCCATACCCACTAATCTGATGATTTCTGAAACTGTTCAATGCACAATTCCCGCAGCTTTATCATAGACAAACGCAGCAATTTTTTCCTTTACCCCATAGTTTTAGGCAATGACCATATGGTTATATGCACACACACTGGAATTCTACTTTTTAAAAAGAAAGGTCATTTTGATATATATATATATATATATACACACACACACACACATATAGAGGAAAATGGGGCTGCCCCCTAGGGGGAGCTAACTTAGCTCCCCCGCCCTATTTTCTTCAATTTTTTTATTTTTTTTGAAATTTTTTTCCGTGAATATTCATCACTATATCCCTATATTATGTCATAAAAATTTCGTGTGAAACAGAGACTCCTACGACCTCCATCCAGATAGTCATTTTTTTAACGGTAACTGAATTTTTTAAATCGACCCTGTTTGGATGGAGGTCATAGGAGTCTCTGTTTCGCATGAAATTTGAATGACATAATATAGGGATTTAATAATGAATTTACACGGCTTTAGATTTCAAAAAAAATAAAAAAAATTTGTGAAAAAAGGGTGGGGGAGCTAAGTTAGCTCCCCCTAGGGGGCATACACATTTTACCCATATATATATATATATATATTAAATTGGTTTAGACGAAGCCATACCATAAATCTTCTCTGACTTATTGTAGCACAGTCTCCAAGAGCATAGACATCATAACATCCTTGGACCCTCAACCATTCATCAGTAGCTAATACACGCCTGTTAGCCTGTAAAAATACTGTATATGGATTAAAACATAACGAGATTGTCATGCAGAAAATGTATGAGCATTGACAGATTTTATTGGATAATTGAAGGTTAGATATATGAACCTGCCCTATCTGTTGCATTAAATCTAATATAACAGGTCTTGTTCCGATGCCAGCAGACCAGACAACCATTCCATAAGGCACAGAAGCTTCTCCTGTTGTCTTATTTTTCACAGTTACGGTTTTATCAGAAACCTTTATCACTCTAAGCCCCGTCATCAAATCAATGCCGTCTCTCTTGAATTTCTCCTCAGCAAATGCAGATATTCTTTTGTCAAACCTACATGGTTATAGCACATTAAATGAGCTATTGAGGAGCGTAGTAAATTCACATGAACAACCATGCAATGAAGAATAAGCCATCAAGAACAAGCACTACAATAGAGATAGTATTTAAATGAGGTTTTACCAATTTGGTGTACGCCTTGCATGACTAAGAGAGTTTCTACTAGTTACAAATAATGAGAAATACGCTGGAGTTAATGAGCATGTATAGACCTTTAGACAGGATTACATGGTAAAAATCCTTAAGAGACCGCCTATGGAACATACTTAATCCCTAAAAAACCATGTTTATATCATCTGTAAGATAATCGGATCTTCCCATTGGGTCATGGGATTCCATTTCACATTCCTTGTTCAGTTGGGTCCTTGGCATAACAGGGGTTGGTCCATGATTTTAGAAACATGAGTGCTCTAACTTGGAATTTGCTCCTGAGTTCTCACTAAATGGAACCTATTCCAACACCAACATGAAAACCCCGTTTCTTAATAAGACTTACAATTTAAGGTTGTTGAGAGTTGTACTTGAATAAACTTACATATAGATCTTTAGTCCTTACCCCTTTAGATGTTGCACATCCTCAGTGCCTCACTGCTGCTGACTAAATGCAGAAGAATACAGTTATGTTAGGTCATCCCCTCCAGTGTTTTTCCCCTCCCACTGAAAAAGTTTTTCACGTAAATTCTCACGTTCTTGTAATTTTTATTTGTTTGTGAGTTTTTCACATGGTTTCAGAGTTAACCTAATAAAAAAATTTAGAATCAGTGAAAATCCATCTATGCAATTCGCATTTATGGCATGCACACAGGTGATTATGTGGTTCGAGACTAGTTTCTCACCTCCAAATCTCCTACATGAAGGTTGGTGAAGGGTTTTGTGGCAAAAATTGATCAGGATGCAGCATGCCAACACATTAGATCATCTCGATTTTGTTGCTCTGATCGATTAGGCAGAAACTTCTCTTTCATTGCTATTGTCTCTTGTCGGATACGACATGGTGATTGATCATCTCTTTTAGGATGATTGATCACTTAGGGTTTCTGCAATTAGAAATCTCATTAGTTATCGATCAACCTCCTCTAATTGATTGATCAAGTGTTATTTCTATCTGCATGTCTCCTGTCAAGTTTCGTAGTGATCAGTCATTTTTCTCAAGTTGATCGATCAACTAGTTTTAGTGGTTATTGGTTTATCGATCACATCTTTACTTCTTTTAAATGGTTCACTGGCCTTTTCAGAGAGGGTTTCTATGATGGATGATGATTATGTTGGTAGATGACAAGACCATATCGACTTCTTTCGGGAAGCCATTCAACTATATGATCATCCAAATCACATATACGAATGAGATGAATGTATGTAAATTAAGCATGATTGACTTCCATGCCCCGCTTGAAAGGGAATGCCCAACTTGAAAGGGAGTGTTCAGAGTTGTACTCGGGTTCAGGGACGGAGACAAGGGGGGGCGGGAGGGGGCTTGGCCCCCCCAAGTCTCCCAATTAAATCTTTGTGTATATATATTATTATAATAGAATATAATTTATATATGAAATAATTAACTATAGAAAATAATAAGTTGTATATAATGGCCCCCCCATCTCCCATTTACAAGCAGTATAGATATAAATACATCTGTATCTAATACGACATCGTATCAATATCATACAAATTCTGACATCCATATCCACATCAGTTTTCAAATGGATACAAATATCGATATTACAGCCATATCAACAAAATTTTATATCTAAATCGATATATCCATATAAGAGTTTAATGGGGCTGCTCCCTCAGGGTAGCCAACTGGTTGCCACTGCATCATTTTTCGACATTTGATTTTTTTGAAAAATACCATCATGTATTTTCATCACTATATCCCTATAATATGTCATCAAATTTCATCAGAAACAAAAACTCATATGTCCTCCATCTAAAATATGTCGATTACAATAATTATAATACCGTTAAAATTATATGTTCTAGATGAAGGCACAAGAGTCTCTACTTTTGACGAAATTTGAATGATATATTAGAAGGATATAATGATGAAAATACATGACGGTATTTTTCAAAAAAACTAAATTTCATCGAAAAATGGGGTGGAAGCAGCCAGTTAGCTATCCAACATGACGATATCATTAAGATAATCATATAGAGTATAAAGACTAATATCATTCTACAAAAGATACCAACATGACGATATAAATGGTCAGTTATGGAAAAACGTATAAGTATTTCCGTATATATCTACATAATTATGGATGTCGATGTTGATATCAACGAATATGAATAATGTATTACCATATCTTGAAAATTTTATATAAGATATAAAATTTACTTCAACATTTACAATATCACAAGAAAAAATAAAACTTTGACAAAAGAGATATATTCAGTGAAAACAAAACTGCCCCTGTCGTCTCTGCCTCTTCTCCCTCAGCCAGCACAACTCCCTCGCTGTCATCATCGTCCTCTCCGCCAGCGGCATGGTCGCCCTCGAGGACCTCTCCTTCTTTCTCTTCTCCCTCGCCTATGCCATCTTCCTCTCCCGCGTCGTCTTCCCCCCACCGCCCTCCGGATCTGAAACCGCCCTCACCGTGTATGCCTCCACAGGCGGCGGCGGCGGCCTGCTCCTCCCGATCGTGTACATCTTCCACGGGATCCTGGAGGGGGACAAGGGGTGATCAAAGCGGCGACCCCGCACGTATTCCTGCTGCTAGGACATATGTTCGCGGAGGGGGCGGTGAAGGCCGGGGCTCCTCAGCGCCCGTGAGGGTCTTCATGCCGATGTTCTACAACGCGAAGAGGCTGATCACGATCTCGGAGTGGGTGCGGAGCGAGGTGGTGAAGGCGGAGGAGGAGGAGTACGGCAGTGCAAGGATGCTGCACATCGGGCGGGGGTTGGCGCTGTTGAATATGGCCTTCTAGTCGGTGAACCTGTTCGGGATCTTGGTGTCGGTCGCCCCTGCCCCGTGTCGCCCCAGCCCCCTACGCCTCCCCCTCCCCCGTGCCTCCCCCTTCCGCCCTCCTCCTCCGCATGCCTGGTTGAAACTGGAGAGCTTTCAATTCTTGTTAAATTAAGATAATTTTTAACTAATTGATTCATAAAAATTTATCAAAAAGTTCAATAAAATTCACCGTTTGATTCGTAATGAGTGATATATCCGTGAAAATGCAAAAATTTTAGAGATTCGATGGATGCATGAAGATATCACTAAGAGAGAGAAATTATGAAGAGAAAGGAAGAAGAACAAATGGAGGAGGAAGAAGATGAAGAAGTCTGGACAATAATACCCCTCTTAACTGCATCAAGGTTTGAAGAAAACATGGTTAAGTCAACTCATTGACGGTCAATCTGACGGAAGGGCACAAGTGATAACGAAGAAAAAGTGAGGGGTACAACTGATATTAGCAAAAAGATGGGAGCATAACCGAAATTACGATATCTCATAGGGGTACAAGTGATAAAAACCCTTTTAATAATTACAATGAGAAATAGTAACAAAGATAACTTATATATAATCTCGATAATTTTGGCCCCCCCAAGTAGAAATTTCTGGCTTCGTCCCTGCTCGGGTTAACATATTTAAGCTGTGAATTTGTTTAATATTAACCCCTATAAATAGTGTATGTGCCCTACCATCACTAGTTAAGTGGAAAAGAAGAAAAATCTTGCCTCATGTGTGTGTGCTAGGTCATCCCCACTCATGGTTTATCCCTTCAGTTGTAGAGGATTTCCATTTAAATCATCATATTCTTGAGATTATTGGTAGCTTGCATGTTTTTTGGCATAGCTGTTTAACACCAATGATGCATTTCAGCAGAAGAAAGTACATAAGCGATAGTTGATAAATGATTGTATATATTTTTCAAGGTGTGGGTATATATGTCGGTTGAGACAGTTTATCCAGTTCAGATCGCCGTCTTTATTTCATAATGCTGTCCATTTTTGCTGATTCCTTTTGCTACTGCACCAACACTGGTGGCTATTTTGTCCTGTCTAATAATTTGACTTTTTGGCATTTGCTACGCTTCTGATACCTTTCAGCTCTAATCATTGAAGGGCAATGCCCCTAATCCGAAACAATGGTCTTGCTGACTGATCATCATTCCTTGGGAATATGGGATACACGGGGGAGCGGATGCACCCTCCTTTGACGGGGATCGATGACAGAAGCTCTTTAGACCAAACCATAAGTGCTTGTATTTATGCTGGACATATTTACTTGGGATTCATGTATTCAGATTGTTTCTACTATAGTGGGAGTTGCCTGTAATCATCTTCTGTAAAGCAACTAAATATATGTTCAAAATGCATTGGCTGCAGTTACATATTACGTTGTACGTCAACATACTAAACTTCTTTTTTTCTTGATGTTGCGAATCGCGAAAGCAAACATGCACAAACAAGATCAATCAAGCAAGACGTAAACACACGGATTGACAAAGTTCACACATAATTGGGCTACATCCTTGGACAGAGGCGATCGTGTTTCACTATGTGGAGAAAGAATAAATACAAAGAATGCAAAGAGCCCTAACCCTAGAGAGTTTATATATTACTCCCGTACAAACGGATCCTTGAAATAAACGGATCAATATACCCTCAAAATTTTTTGCTAGGAGCGCTATCCCCACACCTCTGTAGGAGGGGAGCACACCTGCTCCCCCCTAGACCCCATCTTGTTGGGGTATGGTCGACAAGAGGGTTGCATACATGGTTCTTCGACCTAGGTCAGATGGTTAGGATTCAAGATATATCAACAATCTCCGCCTTAAACTGAATCATATAAGAAGCTTTGCCAAGCTTTGCCATGCCGCTACCAGCCCCTCCTTGGAGCTACTACCAACTATCGATGTTGAGCAAGTCCGAACAATGTTTGAACTTACTCTCATGGATTTGGCCTTTGTAAACATATCGGCCGGGTTATCTATCATGCTGATCTTCTTCACCTTGATCATCTTCTCAGATTCGACATCTATGTGTTTGGACCTCTCATGATGTACCTGATCATGAGATTGTCACAATATACTACAGCTTGATTCTGTTATAGATCGGAATCTCCTACTAAACCCTTCAGCCAGATGTCCTCCTTTGCAGCCTCTGTCAAAGCCATGTACTTCGCCATTGTAGTAGATAAAGTAACTGATGTATATAAGCAAGGTTGCAGAAGTCGGCAGTCGGTACTCGGTCGGCAGGGTCACTGACTAAGGATTAATCGGCAGTCGGGAGAGTAATCGGATTTAGTCGGGCATTAGTCGATTTTAAATTTTTTAATTATTTTAAATATATAACATTACATATAGCAACAGAAGAACAAAATGTTTGGTTCATAGCACATATATGTGTGGTCAATAACATATACTCTCATTTATATTCATATATTTAGCAGTTTTAATATTTTTGAGAGCTTAAAAAATTATAGCAACGGAAAAAAAACGAAGCAAGTTAAGAACAAAATGTTTGGTTCATAGCACGGACAAAATGTTAAGAACAAAATGTTTGGTACATAGCATGAGTTGAAGTTAGAAATAAATTAAAACAAAGCTAATCAACAACCACAAAAGGTAAATAACCTAAGTTACCTAACTATCATGCAAATCAACAAGAAGTATCTAAGTTAACGAACATTTAGGCGTAATAAACACAATTCTAATCTTATATAAGTTAACCAACATGAAATTAAATCACAAAGTTTTAAGTAAAATTATCCAGGATAGTATATTGATTAGTTGATATTTTCTGTCTAGATGAATTACTATAATTTAAAGTACAGAAGTATACAGAATTTTCTTAGAATTTTTATTTAACATTTTTAGTGTTTTTTGTTTTTATATTTTCAATTTATTTGTGTTATACTTATCAGCATGTAACCTTAAGTATCTCATCTTATTGTCTAACAACAAGCCCTAAATCTCATCTAATTCTAAATGGGTAATCGAGTTTACGGTTTGCGCCGAAACATATATCCGAAATCCCTATGCAAAAGTCAGCCGAGAAATCTCTATGCAAAAGTCGGCCGACTAGTCGGCCGACTAGGCCGACTAATCGGGCGATTAATCGGGTCTAACCGACTATTGGCCGATTTGGCCTAGTCGAGTCGGGTACCCCCCTGACTCGACTAGTCGGCCGACTTTTACAACAGTGTATAGAAGGTAGCCTTCAAACTGATGATCGAATTCCCAAAAGTGAATATATAGCATGTCATTGATCTCTTCCCATTGATATCTGCAGCATAGTCTGAATCTGAATATCCAGCAAACAAACACTCTGAATCACTTTCGTAGATGAGGCCAATGTCTGATGTTTCTCTCAAATAGTGAAAAATCTACAAGACTGCCTGTCAATGCTCCTTCACGGAGTTTCTCATGAATCTGCTAACAACGTTCACAGCATGAGCATATTAGGTCTTGTACATAACATGGCATACATAAGACTCCCAATTGTGATGGCATAAGGAACTCATGATATGTGTTCCTTCTCTACGTCTGACTGAGGTGCCAAAGAAACTAAGAGATGAATGTTCGCAGCAGATGGAGTACCTAGAAGCTTGACTGTAGACATCCCAAATCTCATTGGAACTTTCTCCAATGTAGTTCTCCTGAGATAAGAAAAGTTTCCCTTCTGCACGATCTCTAATGATCTCCGTCCTAAAATCTTCTTCGCTACACTAAGGTCCTTCATGTCAAACTATGAACTGAGGGGTTTCTTCATATCATCTATGGTACTATTATGCTTGGCAGCAATCAGCATGTCATCGATATACAGTAACAGATAGATGAAAGATCCATCCTCCACATTATTGTGGTAAACATAACAAGCGTATGGGCTCATGTTGAACACATGATCAGTCATAAAATTGTTAAACTTCTTTTACCACTGCTTGGGAGTCTGCTTAAGCCCATACAATGACTTCTTCGATCTACGCACATGGTCTTCCTTGCCATGAGATGTGAATCCCTCAGGCCGGCTCATTAAAATGTCTTTTTTGAGTTCACCATGCAAGAAAGTTGTTGTCACATTTTACTGCTACAGCTCCAAGTCTTGATGTGCTACAAGAGCTAATCCTAATGGATGTATGTCTTACAACGGGCAAGAATATCGCGTTGTAATCCACACCTTCCTTCTGACTGTTGTAACCCTTCATAACTAGGTGTGCCTTGTATCTGATGCCTTCATTGTTTAAGACTCCTGTCTTTTCCTTGAAGATCCTTTTGCATCCAACGACCTTCCTCCCCTTTGGCAACTTGACAAGCTCGCATGTCTGATTCTTGTGAAGAGACTCCATCTCCCATCCCATAGCAATAATCCACCACCCAGATTCTGCCCTGGCTATTGCCTCCCAATAAATGGAGGGCTCTAGAGACTCTGCCTCCTCTGCAACATGTAATGCAAATGCAACCATGTCTTCAAATCCGTATCTCTATGGTGGATGTATCTCTCTATAAAGCCGATTAATAGCAACACTTGGTTGCATCTTCTCTTGTTTTCTTAGCTTTAAGTTGTTCATGAACAACCTGATTAGGAGTGGTGTGATCAACTATGTGATCACTACTTGGTGTCAGTTCGAACTCCACATGTTCGTGTACATTATCATGTTTCTTGTATAAACATACTCATTACTCGAATGAAGCATGGAATTCTCATCAAAGGTAACATTCCCACTAACAATAATTCTATGCTTAGAAGGGGACCCTATTTTCTACCTCTTTACTCCTACACCATATCCTATAAACATCCTTTTCTTTTCCCTTGGTTCTAACTTTCCTTCACTAACACGATAATAGGCAGCACAACCAAAGACTGTAAAACATAATAATTAGCATGATTAAAAACCGTACCTTGATGAGTGTTTTGCAATAAATGACGGATGTGAGACTCTGATTTACCAAGTAACAAGCTGTATTCACAGCTTCAGCTCATAATGCACTACCAAGTCAAGCATTAGAGAGCATGCATCATGCTCTCTCCAGAAGCATTATGTTTATTCATTCTGCAACTCTGTTCTACTATGGCATATTTCTGATGGTGAGATGTCTCACAAAAGCCCTATCCTTGCAGAATTCATTGAACTCTTAAGAACAAACTCCAGCCCATTATCTGTACAAAGACGTTTCACCTTCTTATAATTCCGGTTTTCCACCAAGATCTTCTACTACCTGAAGATCTGAAACGCCTCACTCTTGTGCTTTATCTTGTACACCCATACTATCCTGGAGTAATCATCAATAATAGATAGAAAACACATGGTACCTCTCAAAGATGGGACCCGTGAAAAGCCCTAACAATCAGCATGGATGTAGTCGAGTGTCTCCTTCGTCTCGTGGATAGCTTTACTGAATTTTTTCCTGTGTTGTTTCCCAAACAAGCAATGTTCACATAACTCCAGCTTAGATCCTTTGAGATCCCCGATGAGACCCTTCTGACTGAGGATATTCATTCCAATCTTACTCATGTTTCCCAGCTGCATATAGCACAATTCTGACTTTGATCTCACGACTTGGGACACCAAACAGATCATGTAACTGTAGACCCCACATGATGTATATGGTTTTCTGCTTATTTCCCTTGATGACAACCATCCCAGATCTAGCAACCTGCATAACTCCACCTTCAACGCTGTACATATATCCTTTGGAGTCCAAGACTCGAAGGGATATCGGGTTCTTCCTCTTATCAAGAACATGAGTACTTTTGTCACCGTCCTCACGAATCCATCATGCACCTTCATCTTCACAAAGCCGATCCCTACAATCTTGAATGCTACATCATTTCCATGATGACATTTCCACCATCTATCTTCTCATAGGTGCAGAACCAATCTTCATTGGGAGTTATATGGTAAGAATAAACCGAATCAATAATTGTTAGAAATTGAGAATGCGGAAGCATAAATTAGAGAGAAAGAATAAAACATGATGGAACATCGGGATTTTTACATGGAACCCTACTCCCTAAAGAGTAGGATGAAACCACGGGAGAACGTCTCAAAGGGCTTGTATTTTCATTAACTTTTCTCATCTGATATAATGGGTGTAGGACTTCTTATATAGCCCACACTGAGTCTCCAAGTCCCACCAACAACCGATTTGGAACTAAACATAAGAGGATGTGGTAATTGGACTCTAGAGGGATTCAATTACCCACCTACACACAATGGACACATACTCCAACACTCCCCTCAAGCTGGAGCATGTAATGCTCAGCTTGGACACATAGAAAGAAATCTCAAACTCATAATACAAGGCATTACAAATAATATCAACTTAACACATACTCTACAATCGGTTGTTGTCGAGGACGTTGTTTCTCATATCGTACTAGTGAGGAAGAACTAAAGGGCTGGAGTGTGAGTTGAACTGGATCTCCTCGTCGGAGAATATGTGAGTGAGTTTCCACCTGGAGAACTCTGACCCGCAACTGCTCCATCTCTCTTAAAGGTCTGAAATGGAAAAAGCTGTGGAAACATGCTTGTCAAAGTCCACAATCGCTGGAGAATGGAGTCTGAAAGTCTCCTAGTCGGAGAACTGGGTCTCTCCCATATTGGCTCAACGAATGGGATCTCTACTCTGGAGTCCTTATGAACTAAATGAAAACCCAAGACCATAACGACATAGAGAATGAGATCTCTACTTTGGAGTCATTGTGGATCGCATGAAAACCCTGAGCTGACTAGATCAAATATGGGTATCTCTAAAACAAAGAACACACACATGTGCACCTTAAACTGAAGACTCTGAACCAATATGTAGAGTTTGAATCTGAACTGTAGAGTCTGACAACTAGTCTGGCATGTGAACTAGAGAATCTAAATATAAGTCATAGAACTCTACACAATACCCCCCCCCTTTCTGTCATACTGGTCGGAATAACAAACATCGACCAAGTTGGGAGAAACATAAATAATGGGGGAAAATGAATAAATGGCATAAGCCAATCACAATCAATTTTGTGTATAGTTTTTTATACGATCCCTTTTTCCTTTTGTGTACGGTTTTTTGTACGCACATTTTTTTTCCAAACAAAATAATCTCCTTTTTTATGTTCACGACTCAATTGGGCCCTAAAGAAGCTCAACCCAATCGAGATTAAAAATTTTGGGCCTTTTTTTAGCCATGGCCTTAATTAGTCCCAAAACACACATTTCTTCTATTTAGGAGTTCCAATTGAAGAACCCCTCACGAAAGATGCCTCGATTAGGGTTCTCGAGAATCCTTCTCACGAAAAAAATCCGCCCCACAGGGAGATCGGAAGGCGATGCCTGGAGGATGATGTACCACCACCACCCGTAGATGATGACGCACTAGAGTGTTTCTGCCTAGAGGCACGTGCATGCGCGAGATCTAGAGCACCGCCACTAATCTGAGATCTTTGCGAAGATGACGAGCAAAGGGCCACCGTCACCACCTAGGTGCTTCTTCGCCTCCTCTTCTTCGGCTGGTAGTACAATAGCACCACCTCTTCTTCTTCTTTGGCCAGGATCCTCCGCCTAAGGTGCACGAGAGGAGGTGTTGCATCGTCGTGGAGGTCACAGTAGATGTTGTGGCACGAGAGATGCCGCCTGAAAGTTGTGCCATCGTGTGAAATGACTGATATGGTTGCGCATCGCTGGAGATATGCTGGAGATGGAAGCTGAGCGCACTAATCTGCACGGAGAGGAGGCACGATGTGCTGCGCTGCTTAGAGAAAAAATATTGCTCTGCTGTGAGATGCTGGAAAAGGGAAGCTACATGACGCATACTCCAACATCTCCTCTCCAATATGGGAAAGGAGATGGAGAGTGCGAGAGGAGGAAGCATGCTGGAGGACGCTCCCTGGAGATGGAGCGTTGCCTTCCCGTATTCTTTTGTTATTGTTGCTTCCACGAAATCGGATCTAGGTTTTCTCCACAAAACCTTAGTTGCTTTTGACAGATGGACTCTAGAGAGTGCTAATGTTCCAGAGATCGAACCCTAGAACTCTTCTTGATCATGAACATGTGCAAGTTGTTGAACTAAATCAAGAACGAACAACCACAATCGAATCTGCTTGCATTGACAATGATGCCTAATAATTAGGGTTTCAAGAAAACCCTATAACTCTTCTTGATCTTGAACGAATCATATATATATGAACATTTATAATCCATAAGAATGAATCTTCAAGAACAACCAAGAACCAAATCTCGACTAAATCAAAAACATAAAATAATTCCTCGAGAATCGAACCCACTCTAATACCATGTTAGAAATCGAGAATGTGGAAGTGTAATATCAGAGATAAAGAATAAAATATGAAGGAACACCATGATTTTTATGTGGAACCCTACTCTCTAAGGAGCAGGATGAAACCACGGGAGAACACCTCAAAGGGCTTGTGTTTTCATTAACTTTTCTCATCTAATACGATGGGTGTGGGGCTTCTTTTATAGCTCCCACTGAGTCTCCAAGTCCCACCAACAACCGATGTAGGACTAAATATAAGAGGGTGGTAATTGGACCCTGGGGGGATCCAATTACCCACCTACGCACAATGGGCACATACTTCAATAATAAGACATGCAGTATCCATCGTCTTATGATCCGTGACGATGAGAACCATATCATCTTCAGAGTTTGTGCCTCGCTGAGCCATGACAACAACCACAGCTTTGTTCAGGTTCCTTGCGGTAATTGCAGATGTCCCTAGCCTTGTGATTCTTCAAGTGGACTTCTTCTTTCCCTTCTTTGCATAGTCATAACCGACATGGCTCTTTTCATGTGTCATAACCAAACTTGCACTGTTAGAGTCATGCTTCCCAATAGCTATATGTCGAAGTTTACACGTATGCAGACTCGCATGAACTTCCTCTAGGATTATCGATTCTCTTCCCACAATAAATGATTAAACACGATTTTCATACGATAATGGAAGAGAAATCAACAAAATCAAGGCAATATCCTCATCTTCAATCTTAACATCTATGTTTCTTAAATCTCGGTAACTATATGTCGAAGTTTACACGTATGCAGACTCGCGTGAACTTCCTCTAGGCTTATCGATTCTCTTCCCACAATAAATGATTAAACACGATTTCCATACGATAATGGAAGAGAAATCAACAAAATCAAGGCAACATCTTCATCTTCAATCTTAACATCTATGTTTCTTAAATCCATCAACAATGTATTTAAGTGATCTAGATGTTCTTTAAGGGATGTACCTTCTTGCATGCAGAGAGATAACATCCATTGCTTCAATAACAACTTGACTTCATCATGTACAAACTTTCGAGTCTCAACCATAGACTGCCCACGGAATCCTCATCGGTAACCTCTACAATAATCTCGTCTGCAAAACACAACATAATCGTTGAGGGTACCTTCTCGTCCTGCACCGTCAACTCAGAGGGTTCGAGTGTCTTTGCCCGCTCCTAATCCAACGACGCCCAGATGCCCTGTTGCTTTAGAAGGACATGCATCTTGATCTGCCATAGAATGAATCCATTCTTTCCTATAAACTTCTCGATCTTCAGATTGTGCGACACTATCTTGTCGGGTGATGTTGACGGAATCGAAAGCTATGATACCAATTTGTTGCGAATCGCGGAAGCAAACACACACATACAAGATCAATCAAGAAAGATGCAAGCACATGAATTTACAAGGTTCACCCGTAATTGGGCTACGTCCTTGGGCAACGACGATCAATTTTCACTATGTGGAGAAAGAAGGAATACATAAGATGTAGAGAGTCATAACCCTAGGGAGTTTATATAGTACTCCCATATAGATGAATTCCTGAAATAAACGAATCCATATACCCGAATACAAATAGAACCACTCATAAAAATTTTCGTCGGGGGCCCCCACGTCCCGTAGGGGGGAGCACATCTACTCCCCCCTAGACCCTATCTTGTTGGGGTATGATACGGCAAGGGGAGACAAGGTTTTTCAACATGGGTCAGATAGTTAGGATTCAAGGCATATCAATGCTCGATATAGCATAGAATGATCTATAACTGTTTAATGTAATATCCTAATTATGGTGGACTTTACAAATTTGTGTGTATGTTTTATTTTCATTAAGTTTGATGAGTAAAATCTACCCTGCAAGATGGTTGTGGAGGTGGCCTCACTTCTTTTTTCACACAAATGATGAAAGGATTATGAACCTCCTTTTGAACCATTGATTACCTATCTTAAAGATGCACAATATATTATCCATTCACACGTCTTCTTTAAAAGATTTGAAGGGATTTTTTTACACCTTGCCCCTGTAGAACATTGAAATTACGTGTGTCCTTTTTTTCATACCTACTCTGTGACCCCTTATATCTACACCTTCACCGACACTGGAACTTGACAATTTGGGTGAATTTATAAAGTTAAGGTTTATACATGTCATTGTGAAATACGTATGGGCGAAAGTGATTCCTCAAATTGTACAAAAATATGCAATGTTCATTCCTACAGCTTCTTTAATGCATGTCTTCTTCTCAAACCACACCTCCTCAGAAACTCATACACAGCTCTGCTCCCATCTTGATATTTCCATTTTAGTCCTGTTGTTCCTGTATTCAACTGATCTATTAACCATTTGAGGTGCAGTAGACTTAGCATTCAGAAACTGAGTCCTCATCTTGACTAGGCATCAATATCCCCCGTCCCCCATTCCTGCCACTTTTGGATTTGCTGTGCATCTCCATACCCAGAAGTCCAATAATATTTGTATTGCCATGTTATATAGCATCTAAAGAGGCTAAATCTGTTCTAACTAATCAATTCATGACTGTCAAAATAACTAAGAAGAAAATATTTTATGAAAAATTTTCCTTCTCGTTGTGTGAACTTAATGAAGCTTTTTGATGCAGTTATGTCACTCTGCATTACATATTGGGGTCAACTCCAGTGCCACAATAAGGCCAAGTTACAAACACGCTGTGCAAATAATTTTAAGCTACTTATCTGATTTTAGAGAATGATGATTACAACATTTACTTAAACTTTCCATTTATAGACTAAAATATTGGGTGCCAAGCAAGAATACATACTTCTATCAGGATGGAATCTGCAGAGTTTATAGACAAATAGTAGAAGTCTAGATGGCTTTAGCAAGATACGTGACCTATATCAAGGTCGATAAATATGATCCTTGAAGAAAGTTGCATTGTTGCAAACACACAAATTAATGAGATTGGAAGCATGTCAAAGACATGATCTTACTTGACAGTCCATATGAAAGAAGAGATTTTGCATGGCATGATTATTGCAAAAATCAAGTTAATAATGGCAAACCTCTACTATTTGCTTACGTATTCAAGATATGTTCCCCAGCTTGAATTATGGATATCCTGACAAGATCTTGTACTCTGGGATAAAGCTTGACGATATCTTCAGTGACAAAATCATGCAACTCGGCAGCAAATTCAACACCAGTTGGGCCTCCACCAATAATGACGAAATGCACGGCTTCCTTTTTTTCCTCCTCCGTGAGATTTGGAAGACTTGCCTTCTCAAAACAATCAAGCACACTTGTCCTGATTCTCTGAGCATCTCCTATTTCCTGTTACACATCAAACGAATCTCCCAGTTAGGAGTCTCAACACAGTCCACTAACCGCTTCCATGCACTCGAGAAATAAGTATAAAGAAAAAGGAAAAAGTAAAACCTTCTCCCATTTTAAGTAGGGTTGGTTACATGGATTCTTATCAAATCCATGTTGAAAAATCCGACTATTTTTTACATTGGATGTCGGCTACCAAACACACACTACAAGGAAAACAAGTTGTGGCTACAGATTTATAGCCATGGATACGGGGTTTGTGGCCACAGAATTGGGCTCTGGCTACGACATGTCGTGGCCAGTAGCCGTAGCTACAAGTCTCGTCACGAGAGTTCTCTAGCCACGAATATGTCGTGGCCACTACAAGTGACCACAGAATTTATCGTGACCACAACCCTTATATGAAGACTTTGGTCACGGATTGTGGCTACGAGAAACTAGTGACCACGGAATTATCGTGGCTACAAGTTTCCGTAGCCACATTCCGTGGCTACAACTCATTCTTCTTGTAGTGACAACCCTCCTCAGGGAGAGATTTGAACCCTAGTCTTATGGGTGGTAGGCACACTGCTCTACAATCAGACCATCGAAAAATAAGTATCATATAATAAAAAATGTTAACTTCGTGGTTCTAGGCTTTTATTGGATATTGATCATATTTTGCAGAGATATGAGAAATAACGAAATATTTGCAAAATATGCAAACATGTGAACATCATGATCCTGAAAGTACTTACAAAATTAGAACATATAAAAAAAGAAAGCATTGAATTCCATTAAGCATTTCACACTACAACATTCTAAATACAGAGGTTTGACGATAAAAAACCTAGTACTCATTCAAAACCCTGCAAAATCATATTCTTAGATCAACACGACAACACATCAGAACTTTTAAACGTTGTTCATGCATGAACAAAATAAAATAGTACTTGTAATTTTAGATCCCACAGAGAGGTGTCATACCTTCAAAAAATGACAATTCTCCTCCACACCTGGTATATTGAAGGTATTCACCTTGGCCCCCATTGCTATAACCAAATAGTCGTAATCTATCGAGAATTCTCCATTTCCATCTAAGTTAGTTCCAATGGTAGAACGGCAGTGAACTTCCTTGTTTATAGGATCAATTTTGAGGCACTCAGCTTCCCAAAATCTGATGTCTCCACTTTTCTGGCAAAGACCACGGGTAATAGCAGTAAGAATCTCAATTGAACAAATCCTATAGTTAAAAGTTTAAAAAGTTGCCATTAACTAAGGATCTCCTCAAAATGAACATGCTTTGATGATATAGGCTGTGAAAGGAATTACGTGCATTTATAATTTATTTCAACCAAATGACAGTTCCACTTTGGGGACAATATAATTTGTATGATTTTTGCCCTATAAATAATGCACATATTCTGTTTGTAGTTAATTTGCAAGATGTACACGGTATTTAACACTTCAATGACACTATCTATCTTAACCATCAAAATACTCTGATGCAATCCAAAGGCTACCAGAATGCATTGTGAAGAAAACGTTCCAACGTGCAGCATTCACCTTTCCCATGATTTTGCGGATAGGCTCAACAATACTCCTTGCATCTACAGTTCCACAAGTTACACTCGGCAAAAGCGGCGTAAACGCGAAATAGTTACGGGGCGACACGATCCGAACATCATACAGAGATGTGTCCAAATCTTTCAAAAAGCTAGTTCCTGCCCATCCAGTTCCAAGAACCACTAGCTTTTTCTTCAGAGTCGTCTGAGACAGTTGGCCACTAACAGTACTATCAGTTCCAGCATCTGCATAGGCCACAAGGCCACCACCACTACAACAGATATGAACAACAACAGATATCCATGAGTATATCTGCGACAGAGCTTCAACAGAAAAATGCTAGCTCTGCCGCTGCACAAAAACAACCCGTAACGTCGACAATCCAAATGCAATTGTTTTACCTTGGACCAAAGCGATCCAAGACAACAACCCAAAATGCTTAAAACACATAGACAATATGGAATTATCCATTCTTCCAATGCTTAAACCAAATCAGTTCAAAATACAGCAGGCTGGGACTCTGAGTTACGAACCATACGACAATGGGTTGACCGAAAAATGCCGAATTTATGATAAATTTCTTGGCAATTAGACATAGCAGCGGCTGCAGATTAATTGGAGGCGAAAATACGTGATCCGCAAAAAAGGTTTCATATTTTTCAGGATTACAGGACCCAAACTTTCCTATTTGAAGAGTTATAATAGATCCCATCAAAAAGGGATATCGAAAACAGTCACAGGCAAAGGCACTCAGACGAACGCGAAATTCCATAATAACAAAGAGAGAGACCTGACGGCGATGGCGACGACGAGCTTGGAGAAGGCACGGTTGGAGCGGAGGAGAGTCGATGCGCGACTGAGGAAGGAGGGCGCCATTATCGGGAGGGAGAGCAGATTGGATCTGAAGTGGAAAGAGTGGATCTCTCTTTAGTGGTAGGAACAGAGATCAGAGATGTATGGATCCTCCCAAGAAACGAGGACCTGCTGCAGCTTCCTGTTGGATAAAGATACACTTTCTCCTGACATACCGTAGATGGGACCTGAGGTAGAGAGATACGTATGTATCATACCTCCTCCATTCGTATATCTTGAGAATAATATTTCCTTGTCGCCTCAAGTTAATGGTTTGATAGAAAAATATGCAGGGAAGAACGGATCCAGCGAGGTGGAGGAGAACTTCTTTTCCGCGTATACATCTCCCCGATTTGATCTTTTAAACTGCGTTTGGTTGCACGGTTGGGCAAGGTTGGGTTGGTCTAACATGAAGTACCCCTCCTCCAACCTTTCCAATCCTCCTCATAGATTACTATTCACAGGAGTATCCCAACCCAACGCAATCCTTTCCAACCCTGCAACTAAATGAACCCTTAGGTCCGTTTATTAGATTAGTGAATTACCCCGGTATAGCTCGGTGTATTCCTCTCCAACTCTGAGTTGGAAATCTATCACAAATCAAGGTCATATCACATCACATTTCTTATTCCAATCCTCTTCCAACCCTCATAACCATCCAAATACTTACTATTCACAAGTGGATACACCAACCCACTTCATCCCACTAACCAAACAGGCCCTTAATCTCACTGCATGCATGTCGTGGGACAAGGATCCTACGCTGAAATGGGAATTACAACACCATTACAGCAGAGGATCCTTGCCGTATGTCGTATCCTATCTTGATCACTGGTGAGGAGTTCCGGAGCCGTCTCCATCACGTGTGTCCCCACGTGCAACCGGGGGAAAAATCTCGGGATTTTTTCCTTTTTTTTGTTGAAATCGATTGCTCGTCTGCACATTTCAGCCACTCATTGAAATCAAGATGCGGACTCTGGTTTCTAATACCTTCCCAAGGTTATATCCCTATTTTATTTTATTTTTATTTTTTAGTCATATATGAGCTCAGTTGAAATCAACATGGGTTATTGGGTGGTTTTAATGTAAAATAAAAGTAAGACCAAGGGTTTTTATTAAATAATTATTAGTTAAATCATAATTAACTAAATAATTATGAAAAATCAATATTTTTTTAAAAAAAAAAGCAGACCTAAGCAACAGGCTGGGGGCCCGCCTGCCCAACCCGTTCATGGGCCGAACTTGAGCTAGGAGATTTGGGGCATGGATCGGCTTGACCCGACCCGTAAAAAATAAAATATATATAAATATAAGTTGAATAATACATATATTAATTTGATACACTTCAAGTTTTTCATATGTGACACTAGTTTTAAACAAATTTTAGTAGTTTACTTGTCAAGTAACATGTAAACTACTTATATTAGTTATATAAAGTATAAATAGTGGTAATAAAATCATTTATAATTATTAAATACCATTAAAAAATCAATGGAAAAAGAATAAAATGGGCCATAGGCCAGTCCATGGTGGATTTTGGACAGAGGTTTTTGAACCTCGGTCCGTTCAGCCCAACCCATGGGCCGGCCCGACCCGTATTTTGGCCAGGTCTAAAAATATGTATCAATTGGCACCTCAAGTGCTGGCAACGTTGCCAAATCGGCACCTTATGTGCCGATTTGTTATGCCAGATTTGTCATCAATCAAAGGGGGATCTCCGAACCATCAATGAATCAATTAAACTATTATAACCTATTATAAATCTCAACTCAAGTTTTCCTATATGTGATCATTACACTATTATAAACCGCTGCCATCTCAACTTGAATCCCCCGTATATGAATAAGACTGAGCGATTTGGTATTCCAAATCGGCACATGAGGTGCCACCAAATTGGCATGAAGTGTCGATTTGGACCACTACAACAAGATTGAGCTATAGTGACGGTTTTTTCAAAATCCGTTACTAAATTAGCCGTTGTTAAATATATCGCGACGATATTATTCATTGTGAAGTGAGTTTTCGTACTCGAAATTAGTGACGAATATAATATATGTCGTTATATCACTAGCAACGGTCCACATAGCTAAACTTATTTGTTGTTATTTTTCAAACTTCTAATTAATGGTCGCTTAATATTAGTTATGCTATAAATGTGGTGAGTCAATTCATTCATACACCTACCAATATTCACATGAAGCAGTAGAGCATATTATTTGCAACATATCTTTACTAAATATGCAAATATTAGGTTAGGTGCGTTGATATAAGGAGGCGTACAACTGGATATTGCATATTTCTAGGCAATTTGGAGAAGCAAATCAACTGTGTAATGAATTTATAAGTCTTCAATACTTTAATCGTTTTTTTCCTTTTTACAAGAACAAAATAGGATTGAATTTTTTGAGCAATTAAAAGTCGTGATTTATGTGGACATGTTGAGTGGGAAGACGATCTTTGTGGATCCATTTTTGTAAGTAAATACTATATTTTTATACTTATATAACATAATATTATAGATATTTTAAAATATTTTTAGGAAGAGATGCATAGATTGATCACCTCCATCCCTTTAGATAGCATGTGTATCATTTAAGCACTCATTACTCCCAATGAAGCATTCTGTCAAGTAGTGTAACACCCCAACTCTAAACATAGTGTCATACCTAAAACTCACAAAGTGTGGGTGTGGTATATAAGTGGTGGGAATTACTACTTGACAATTTAGGCTTAAGCATTTTGGGTGGTTGTCAACGAATCCATTTGAGCTCGAACTCAACAAGTTGTCAGGGCCAGTTTTCCTCGATAACGGACCGGGGACCTAAGCCTGGGATGTTACATGTAGCAATCCTGAAACATTCAGGACATGTGGTGGTTGCGGAGTTTCCGTACGAACTTGAGGAGACAACAATTCACCAATTAGAAATCTGCGAGAGAGAAGAAGCAAGAGAACATTGTAGCATAATGAATGGAAGATCGAGCTTCCAATTAGGATGAATAGATGAGCCAATAGAAAGAACTATTAATTTATGAAATGCAGAATGAAATGGAGCGACTTCAATGCAGAAGACGATCTTCTTCGATGATGGTGGTGTGTCCAAGTGCTAGGGGATCAAGGCACTGCTAGACATATTCGGTGAGGTGTATGAGCTTCAGAGTAATGGTTGCAAGTCATCTTTTATTCCCTTTTGTATGGAACCTAATTAGGAGGCGGCATCGCATGAGGCGCCTTAGGGTGTGTTTGTTTGGGGGGTTACCCCCACTTTGGGTGGGTTTCCCCCCAAAACCCATATTCCCAACCCACTTGTGGAGTTCACCATCTTTTCTTCAATATATATATATATATATATATATATATATATAGAGAGAGAGAGAGAGAGAGAGAGAGAGAGAGGATTTTTATCCAGAGAGCCCTGTGCCCATTTGGGTTTTTTTGAGCACCCAATTGTAGCCGTCCATCTACAAGATTCAATCCCAAAAAAATAGGAACTAATTTAATATAAAAATAAAATAAAATCGGAAATTAAAACTTTTCTAAAAATAGCATTACATTTTTAGAAAGTGCAAGGCACACGCATATGATTTCTAAAACTATTGATTCATTCCAACGCAAGGTATTTTTTTTCGTTTCAACGCAAGGAGGTATGTGATTCGTTTCATGATTTGATCGCTTATTTCTATCATAATTTCGTTGTTTTAATGATATTTTTTTCTATTTCATCGTTTCATGATTTCATGATTTGATCGCTTATGAAATTTCATGTTTTTTATCGTAAGAATTTTTTTTTCGAAAAGTATGATTGAAATATGAAAAAATGGTATTCAGAATATCAATTTTTATTCATTTTGATACATGATTTATAGTAATAATTGATTTTTTATCGAATGTATTTTATTTTCATATAATAAAAAGTTACAGTAAATAAAGTTATTATTTTTCATGCGTTAATTTGAAAATATACTGAGTTACTGATGTATTTACTTAATTTACTTATAAGATATTTTATGTTACTATTGCTAACATAATTGTTACTTTTAATATGTTACTTTGAAGATATACTGAGTTACTGATGTATTTACTTAATTTACTTATACGATATTTTATGTTACTAATGCTAACAGAATTGTTACTTTTTCGTGTGTTACTTTGAAGATATACTGAATTACTGCCCTTATGGTCATTATTAATGATGAAAAATCTACTAATTACTTGAGTAATTTAAATATTTACTTGTCCTTTGCTATTAGTTACTGATATAGAAATAAAAGTTACTGATTTTTTGAGCAAAAATGAATCTACTTACTTTCGAAATAATGAATTCTTACTTATATGAATTCTGAAGTTTATCTTACCGATCTCAATTCAGTAAGTTACTTAAGTGGCTTATCAAATTACTTATACTTTACATTGAATTACTATTATAAATATAATTCATTACAAGTTACTTGTGATATAACAAATGTTACTAGCAATTCATTACAAGTTACTTGTCATTGAATGATTCTTACTGAAGCGAGTATATTGCTGGGTTACTTTTCTTTTTACAATTCTTACTATTCACGGATATAAAATAGTACTGAAGCAAGTATCTTCCTGAAATGTTACTGAAAATTTGTAAGTAATATGTATTCTTCTTCAATTTCTTGATATTTTAATATTTTTAAATGGGCAATTAACTTATTATTTCTTGCAGAAGAATGCATCAATTTGGTGTCTTGAAGAAGTTGTTGTTACGCCGAGGAGCGAGAGCAAAACAACATCATCTAAATGGACTAGAATACAGTTGAAATTTGGATGTTCACCATATAACAATAATTAAGTAATTTATGTGTGACTTTTAGTAACACTTGACATATTACAAGTAATTAAATGGGCTACAGAAGTAAAGAATGTGTGATTCGATAGTAATTCAAAACAAAGAATAAAACAAGTAAGATATATAGAAGCATCATTAACATGTAATAAATTGTAGGTAAAAAAAGGTAATGGAATAAGTAAGTTGGAATAAGTAAAAAGAACCACATAACCAGGAACTTATGTATTGCTATCAGTAACACTCGATACATTATAAGTAATTAAAAATGTTATATAAGTAAATAAGAGGTGCTTCAGTAAGACTCAAAATATTAAGTAACTATAACATTAGTAACAATCAAAATGACTTCAGTAAAATGGACATTTGTAATCAGTACTTATTGTATGGACATTAGTAGTTCACATACTTAATTACTGATCTCACAACAATAGTTACTTGAGAACTGAATATGTATTACTTGAGTAACATGAATGAATTACTGATCTTTGTACAATGTAATATTACAGATGTAAAATAACTATAAATTCAGTAACAATCATAATGCGTTCAGTAATATGTATATTTGTAATCGGTAATTATTGTATGGACATTAGTAATTGATGTAATCAATAATTATAATCAGTAATTTATCTTTTCTAATCCATATGTGGAATGATCATTCCATAAATAGACTATATGCCGGCAATAATTTAAATTTGTATTTTTTATCTTATTAAAACCGACCACCTATTTTTAAGGAAATGATTTAATTCGAATTCTTATTATGTTAATAATGCATGCACATTGTTATTGCCAAAACCATCCACTTCCAAATAGAACCAACACATACACGTGGCGAGCTCACGTTTGGTGCTCACCACAACCCAAATGGGCACAGGGCTCTCTGGATAAGCACTATATATATATATATATGGAGTATGCTCCCTAGTTGTAACCAACTTACATGCTCCCACCCATTTTCCCTGTATTTTTTTATTTTTTGAAATGAAACCTATTGGAATTTAGATCACAATATGTTACCATGGTGTCATTCAAAATTCAACTTAATTTGAGACTTCTATCCCCTCCATCAAGACTGTCAAATTTTAACGATCTCAGAATTGCTGAAATTGACCCCCTTCAGATGGAGGGCATAGGAGTCTCTGTTTCTGACGAATTTGGAATGATATGTTAGGGGGATATAGTGATGAATATACACATTTTTATTTTCAAAAAAAATAAAAAATAGAGAGAAAATAAGGGTGGGAGTAGCCAATTGGCTACAACCAGGGAGTGGCCTCATTTAACCCATATATACATATATATTATACCATTATATCATATAAAAATCATAAAATACTCAACTTCTACTCCATTATTTCAAACTTCAATAAAATCACATCACAATAACTACATACTTTTTCAAATTCCAATACAATCATATTATAATAACTACCTACCTTTTCAAATTTCAATATAATCACATCACACAAACCCTCCCAACCCTTAACCCACCAACCAAACACACAAATACAAAAGCGGATTATCCTCTAACAGATAACCCACGAACCAAACGCAGAGATTCGCCATGCAACTTTGTCAGTATCATATCTTGGCATGCCCTACTTTGTGGCAGATCAGCCATATTCAATCACCTACCTGTGGGTATATCCTGAAACATAAGAGAAGAAGGGTCAAAATTGACACGATAGTTCAAGTCCTTAGTGATCTGACTAATAGAGAATTTGAGTAGAAGGGAAGTGACAATACCACGAAGGCTTGAAGTAGACCAATATGGACGGTCATGACCATCCTCTAAGGCTTATTGTTAAGATTAGAGTCAAAATAAGATTAGGAATCCTAATAGAATTGAACTCATAATCCTAATAATAGTTGAGTTGTATTATATTTATAGTCCTATTAGGAATAAGACTATGGGGTTGTATTTGGACTATATAAAGAGGGCGTGGAGTAGGGATGCAAAAGGATGGATACGGATACGGATATAGGTATTACCGTATCCTTATCCCTTTTTGAATACGAATATGGATGCGGATACATATATTGACGGATATTAAAATTATCTTACCACATCCTCAAAAAACGGATACGGATGTAAAACAGATATTGATCGTATATGAGTAATGTTAGAAATACTTTATAGAATTGACTCAAATATATACGAATTGGATGGAAAATACATGATATAAATTTACTAAATGTGTTTGTATCATAAAAATTATATAAATATGGTAAAAGAAGGTATAAAATTATGTTATGTAGAGTTAAAAATAAATCTATGACTATATATATATATACAAAAATAGATATACGGATACGGATATTAATGTCTGTGGATATCAAAACAACATCCATATCCGCATCCATTTTAAAACGGATACGGATACGGATGTTAAAATCTATATAAAAGGGTACGACGACGGATCGGATACGAATATATCCGTAACCGTTTGCATCCCTAGCATGGAGGCATTACCTCAACACTACCACAAGAACAGTGTAACCCTTAGAAAGAGGGGGAGAGAGAGAGAAGAGAGGAAGAGAGCGAGAGAACGAAGAGAGTTGTACTCGTTCTTCTTTTAGTGATTTTTCTTCTCCGGTGGTCGCGAGAGGTGACCGACCACCATTATATCTGGTGTTCTTTCTTTCATGTACTTCCGTAGTGGTGGTCGATAGAGCATCTGCATCTGCATCCGTATCTGAGGGTTCATCCGGCATCTGAGAGGAGACGATACTGGCAAGTCGTGTTCCCGTCAAGTGATATCAGAGCGAAGACAATACCAAGTCGTATCCCAACACTTATTGGGCATGCCTCTTCTATCGTTTTTTGGGTGATGGTCGTGACCATGCCCTACGAATTACTGAGACATCTCCTCTTGTTCACTAGAAGGGGACAATCATAACCGCCCTCTAAGTTCTTTGTCCCATATAAGGCGGTCACTACAAGAAAAATGAGTTGTGGCCACGAAATGTGGCTACGGAAACTTGTGTCCACGATAATTCTGTGGCCACTAGTTTCTCGTAGCTACAATTCCGTGGCCAAAGCTTCATACAAGAGTTGTGGCCACGACAAGTTCTGTGGTCACTTGTAATGACCACGATATATTCGTGTAACTACGGCTACTGGCCACGACATGTCGTGGCCAGAGCCCAATTCTATGGTCACAAACCCCATATCCGTGGCCATAATTCTGTAGCAACAACTTGCTTTCCTTGCAGTGAAGGAACTCCAGTTAAGTGGAGTGTATATAACAACAACATAGTTAGGGTAGAACAACAAATACGTAGGCAAATAAAACGATGCATCTTGTAACCTTTTACCAGGTTTAATTCAACATTGCTTCTAATGCTTTCATGAAACATCAAGGCTGATCAAGAGCAGCAATTTTCTCTCCACACGGCTTACAATTGCAAAAGGAATACACAACCCACGAGTAAAACTCTCTGGAAGGATATGGAGGATTACAAATCAAGTTGTTCTTAACCATTTCCCAACCATGATGGTGTACAAAAGCAAAATTGGTACCAAACATTGTTCTTCTTTAAAAAAAACCGCAAATCTTAACTTTCCACCTACAAATAAAACTTAGAGAGACCCTTCTTTTGTCATAATCCCTCGATTGTCTTGAGGAAAATTAAATCTAACATGGCAATTTGCCACATGACCAAGCTTTGGTAAATTCAATATCAGTAAATATCTAATAACAAATAGTTTTTATGAAGTACCATTTAGAGAGAATAGCCAGACGATCATGTATGCTTGTGAAGTTAAACCTGTAAGGACTAACCAAAGTCAAATTCTATCATTATGCTAATTAGAATCTCAAGTCCCCTGAATACATGCATAATGATCGATCAAAATAATGTTATACTGAACTAGATATCTGTTCAGATTCTTATAACCAATAATTTACTGACACAAGCTAATAATTACTCTACATGATTAGATGATATATGTAAAACTTCATACACGATATCTGAAGGATGAAATTTCCAGCATAATTCGTGTACCCAATGTAAATTAAACAATTAGAAACCAAACATATTCAAGTCCCCCAAACGTATCTAGTAACTAACTACTATCTTTTTGTGTCCATTTTTTGTATTCTCAAAGAAAATTCAATCAAACAAAGTTTTCGACGGCAGCGGTGTCATATGGTTCATACGTCAATTGCCATTGGCCTGAAAAATCGAAACATCCCTCCCCGCCTCAACGCCCCCGATCTCCCCCGCCCCGACCCCTCGGGCCCCCACCCCGATCTCCCCCGCCCCGACCCATCGCCCCGCCCCAGCGCCCCCGACCTCCCCGCCCCAGCGCCCGCACCCCCGACCTCCAATGCCCCCACCTCCACCCACCCCGCCCCAGCGCCTCCAACCCACCCCAGTCCCAGCCCCAACGGCGCCCCCAGCCCCTGCTCCAACAGCGCCCCAGCCCCATCGCCTCGATCTCAGCCCCAGCCCCCAGCGCCGATCCCCACACGCCCTGGCAGCGCCCTAATCCCTACCAACAGTCCAACGCTGCGCTACCAGCGTTGCAGCCCGCTCTCGGCGTTTACTCTTACGTTTGGCCCTCAGGTCCTGCTCCCAGCATACTCGTCCCTTCTTCGACCTCTTCGTTTTCGAAGATGTCTCGTCCACCCTTTGGAATGGTCTCTGCTTTGCTTGACTTGTTAGAAGGAAATATTCCTCCTTTACCTTGTGCTCACGCATCTCCTACTCATCATGGGTTATCGCGGTCTTGCTCTACAGAGTTTTCATGTGCATCCCATCGTCCAGGTGGAGTGATATATCTTTTTTGGAACTTTCATTGTTGTCCGGATGGAAGGGAAGGGGGCAAAGGGATTAGACATTTAATCTCTCGTATTAAGAGGGTGCATCTTTCCGGTGATGATCGGGCGTCTGTTTTGCGGGACGCAATCACAGTTGATCTTGATCTATTTCTTGCCGTAGAAGGGACTTTGAGGGTCCTGAAAGTGCATGAAGATACAAGCTATGTGTCGTGCCTACTGTCACAGGGTCAACATCCCGCTATCAATTTCGACCGATCCTGTGCGGCGTTAGCTAACCCGTAGCTAACCGGCCTTCCCGAGTAGAACGGTCACGGACACGCTCCAACTCTTCTCGTACTCCTGCTTGCTAGCGTACCGACGCTTCCAACACAAACACGAGCACGAACTCCGGATCGCTCCAGAACACTCTCAAGAACACGCTCAAGAATGCTCAAGAACTCAACCAAGCAATCACACGAGCACGGGCACAAAGCTCTTCTCTTATTAGAAGGGGAACTCTCTCAGGAGTGGGGTGACACACTCAACTCTGTGTTTACAAATGAGTCACCACATCTCCTTATATACAAGACTCAAGGCAACCCAAGGGACACTCATTATTACATCTACAATAATGATACATAAAGACACAAGAGACCCTTCGAGTTCTTCGGCAACCCTTCATGTTCCTCAGCAACTCTTCGTCTGCTCGTCTCTTCGACTCTCTTGTTGTCCTTTTGTCTTCCTGCACGGTTGATGCCCAGTTAACCGCCCAGTCATCAGCACACTCGCGCTCCAACGCTTACTGATGCAGCTTTGCCATAATTCACCAAATGCCACCAAACACTTGGTCTTGTGCCAAAGGGAACCCGCGGCCTCCAGACCCTCGTGCGGTAAACCCTTCCTTAGCGTTCTCCATGCTAAGGGGAAGTCCTCCAGAACTTCGCTATCGTGGCCTCCAGACCACTCTCGTACGTGTACGACCGAGCATACTCGACAATGCTCGTACTCAGCACCTGCAACGCTCCATGCCTCCTTGGACCGCCACGTATCAATACCGATACCGTTCGCCTTCGTGCGTACGCCTATGTAACCGTACCGCATAGCTCCTCGATGCGTACTGCTTCACTACGTACCGCCCTTCTGCGCTCGCGTATGTATAACTACGTGCATCCACTGTCATGTCTTGCACTGCTGACTGTATTCGCTGTGCTCGCACTGCTACAAGCTTCACGACACTCTGCTACCGAGCCAGTGTCCTGTGTGACGCTTCTCCCTTGTAACGTACGGTGGAGCCTCCAGACTCCCGTAGATAACCTCCCTGATATCCACGCATTTTCGGACTCCTCCTGAAGTCCAGCTCCATCGATCATTCTCGAGCATCCAGCTACCGTATCTGCACGATCATTCTCGATCACGAAATTTAGGGGTGTGACAAGCCTCTCCCGCCTGAAGAATCAGTTGTCCTCAACCGAGCATCTCCTCTTCAGCTGGCGTCCCGTCACAATCCTCCATCCGCTACGCACCTCCTGATGCGGCTCAATTGAAAGGGTGGTGCCGCCTTGCACCGCCTCCCTTCCTGCACCTGGTCTTTTCACGAACCATATCCCTCCATGACTTGGTCTTCATCGTGAAAAGTGGAGCTTTCTCGTCAGCTCCCATTTTCGATGTACCCCTCCTGGATACAGCAGCTCCATCGCTGGTTTGTGGCAGCTCCAGCTCTACATGTGGAGTACTCACCTCCACGCTTGCTCGTTGACGATCTCTATCGTTCCCCGTAGATGTATCCGTGTCCTGGGAAATGAGCACCTCCTGCGCTCCGAGTATCTTCGGTATCTTGCCTCCTGCAAGATCATTGGTGGTGTGGTTCGTCACCACTTCACGCCCATGGACATGTAACTCCTTGTCCATGCTGCATTGCCCTCCAGAGCTCTGCTTTGTCTTCTCATGCACGGATGTTCTCCTATCCGCGGCTTTGGTCGTGTTCCTCCTGCACACATGTTAGTGCTTAGCATGCACCTGCGCACTCCTGTGCGTCCTCGATCGAGCCTTGGCACCTCCAACGCTCGTTGTTGTGGAATTCCCTCCCTCCACCGAATTCGAAGCTTTAGCTCGAAGTGTTGTGAGACATACCTTGGGCATCGCACCTATTGCTCCCAAGCGTATCTCACCTTCTACTTCCTCCTCCTCGTCCCCACGAAAAGAGTTCAGCTTCTCCTTCATTGGGCACTCTCGCGCCCTATGCGGTCCGTCGCATATGAAGCACCCCTTTCTCTTGGGTTGCTCCCATTTCTTGGAGTACTCTCGTTCCTCCATTGATTGATCATGGGCAACGCCTTTGCCCTTGTCCTCTGACCGCGCCCTCGGCTTGCTGGTGAACTCCTTCTCTTCAGCATTGTGACTTGGTTGAGCCGCCCATAATCGACCAACGCATCTGCCACCACGATCGCTGAATTAAGGTCCTTCACGCCCTGCCTCCGCAGTTCGGCTTGCACCCAGCTTTACAACCCGATCGTGAAGTTGAACAGTTTGTCCTCCTCGGACATCCCCTTGATGTCCAGCAACAAGGACGTGAACTGCTTCACGTACTCACGAACTGTGCCTGTTTGCTTCAGTCGTCGAAGAGCCTCCCGTGCAATCCACGCAGTGTTCTTCGGCAGAAACTGCGCCTTCAGTTCCGCGACTAGATCATCCCATCTGGATATCTTCGGTCTTGCCTCGTCTGCTGCACGGCTCCTCCGCCATAACTTGGCGTCGCTCGACATGTACATCGATGCCAAACCGACCTTCTCGGCTTCCGCTGTCTTGGTCGCCTCGAAGTACACTTCCATATCCCATAGGAAGTTCTCCAAATCCTTGGCACTTCGCGTACCTGTAAAGGATTTGGGCTCTGCTACCTTGCGTCGCTGCACCTCCGTGGAGCCTCCGTTGTTCGCCAATGCCTTTTTGATGAGGGAGATCTCACTCCGAAGATCCTCTATCATCGTGCTAAACGCCTCCAGTTTATCCTCCAAGGACTTGATCGGCTCTGCTGAGCGTTGGGTCTCGTCCCCAACATTCAATTCTTCTAAATAGCGCTCCTCCAAGGCGGCGATGCGATGGGCATGAGTCCCAATGGTGGACTCCACTTCTGCCATCGCTTGCTACAGTGCTGCTACGCGATCGGTAACACCCACCATCTTCGCTCCGTTGATTGAAGATGTACTTGCACCAACAAGTATCTCTGTTCCCGCGATCGACTGCACCGACAGTCGCTCGTAGCTTTGCCCGCTACTTGGCTCTAACCAAGCTCTGTGATCTGCTCCTTGTTCTGATACCAATTCGTACCAACGAATTGTATCACGAACCATGCTTTGATACCAACTGTCATAGGGTCAACATCCCGCTATCGATTTCGACCGATCCTGTGCGGCGTTAGCTAACCCGTAGCTAACCAGCCTTCCCGAGTAGAACGGTCACGGACTCCGGATCGCTTGCTAGCGTATAACTCCTGCTTGCTAGCGTACCGATGCTTCCAACACAAACACGAGCACGAACTCCGGATCGCTTCAGAACACTCTCAAGAACACGCTTAAGAATGCTCAAGAACTCAACCAAGCAATCACACGAGCACGGGCACAAAGCTCTTCTCTTATTAGAAGGGGAACTCTCTCAGGAGTGGGGTGACACACTCAACTCTGTGTTTACAAATGAGCCACAACCTCTCCTTATATACAAGACTCAAGGCAACCCAAGGGACACTCATTATTACATCTACAATAATGATACATAAAGACACAAGAGACCCTTCGAGTTCTTCGACAACCCTTCATGTTCCTCAGCAACTCTTCGTCTGCTCGTCTCTTCGACTCCCTTGTTGTCCTTTCGTCTTCCTGCACGGTTGATACCCAGTCAACCGCCCAGTCATCAGCACACTCGCGCTCTAACGCTTGCTGATGCAGCTTTGCCATAATTCACCAAGTGCCACCGAACACTTGGTCTTGTGCTAAAGGGAACCCGCGGCCTCCAGACCCTCGTGCGGTAAACTCTTCCTTAGCGTTCTCCATGCTAAGGAGAAGTCCTCCAGAATTTCGCTGTCGTGGCCTTTAGACCACTCTCGTACGTGTACGACCGAGCATGCTCGACAATGCTCGTACTCAGCACCTGCAACGTTTCATACCTCCTTGGACCACCACGCATCAATACCGATACCGTGCGCCTTCGTGCACGTCTATGTGATCGTACCACATAGCTCCTCGATGCGTACTGCTTCACTACGTACCGCCCTTCTGCGCTCGCGTATGTATGACTACGTGCATCCACTGTCATGTCTTGCACTGCTGACTGTATTCGCTGTGCTCGCACTGCTACAAGCTTCACGACACTCTGCTACCGAGCCAGTGTCCTGTGTGACGCTTCTCCCTTGTAACGTACGGTGGAGCCTCCAGACTCCCGTGGATAACCTCCCTGATATCCACGCATTTTTGGACTCCTCCTGAAGTCCAGCTCTATCGATCATTCTCGAATATCCAGCTACCGTGTCTGCACGATCATTCTCGATCGCGAAATTTGGGGGTGTGACACCTACCATCATGACGATGGTGGTCTTGTTCGTACCACAGATGATGCGGGGGTGGTCCAAGGACACATTATCGACATCATGAAACCCATCCTACATGTTGCACCTGTTGTACATGTTGTCAATGATGGGATGATTATTGATGCTACGCTCCTTGATTATATCTTCAAGCATCCGGTCACCACCGTTAAGAGCATTTCTCCAAGTTGTTGTCTCGCTTTCTCTCATTCTTTGAAAGCAGCTCTACATCAAGTTATCGCTGGACCAGGGTCCTTACAAGCTTGGGTGAGATTGTTGTTTCTTGCTCGCTGCACCCTACAAGTTTTCAGACCCATGAACATGAGGGATAAAAGATCCGGTAGTAGAAGGTCCTTGCAACGAGTTCACTCACTAAGTGGGACAGTACAGATAGCTTCACCAATTGGGTGGGTGATTTTTTGAATGGGGTGTTTCAGGAATTTCAGATCTTAGTCAGAATAAATCTTTGGAGGAGAATAAGTATCAAAGGTCTAACATCAGACAATGTCTTCGTAAAGTGTCAGATGGACACTTTTACTGCAACCATAAAGGTTTTATACTCTGAGGCTAAACATCCTTATAAGCCACCTCCTGCCATACAAGATATTTTGATTTCAGAGACTCCTCTTACAGCTAATGCAGATGTTATTTTGCGAGCTATCAAATCCTTTCCTAAAGGGACATCTTGTGGAAGAGATGGCCTGAGAGCTCAACATATTTTAGATGCCCTCTGTGGGAAGGGATCAACGGTTGCCAAAGATCTCTTACATGTTATTTCCTTGGTAGTTAATTTGTGGCTTAGAAGGAGATGTCCCTTGAGTCTGGCCAAGTTTGTAGCCTCTCCACCTCTTACTCCACTGCTCAAACCGGACAACGGCATACGTCCTATTGCTGTAAGCATTATCTGGAGGCGCCTTGTATCCAAAGTTGCTATGACATGGGTTGGCAAGGAGACAGGAGTTGACGTATAAATATCTCAACGACTTTCAATTTAGAGTTGGTGTATCTGGAGGAGCGGAAGCCATCTTACACAGCACCAATCGTCTTCTGAGCAAACTTCACGGGGACGGGTCTCTCTCTATGCTTACGGTGGATTTCTCTAATGCTTTCAACTTGATAGATAGATCTTTGATGCTTAGTAAAGTTATGAGGAGATGCCCCTCTATTTCTTCATGGGTGGAATTTATTTATGCTCAAGCCGCCAGATTATATATTGGAGACAATTATTTACGGTCATCAAAAGGAGTGCAGCAAGGTGACCCTTTAGACCCCCTTCTTTTTTCTCTGGCATTGCACCCACTTATTCATAAGATCAGAGACAACTGTAAACTCCTACTCCATGCTTGGTATCTTGATGATGGGACAATCATTAATGACACTTTAGAGGTGGCCAAGGCACTTGACATTATTCAATGCAGGGGTCTAGAGACGGGGCTTATTCTAAATATAAAAAAACAGAGCTTTACTGGCCTTCATGTGATGGTCAGAAGATCCGTAAAGGGTTGTTTCCCTTGGATATTGGAGGCCGGTGCTAGGTGTGAAGTTGCTTGGAGGAGCTGTGAGTAGGGATAAAGACTTTATTGAAGATTTAGCTATGATGAGGGCTACCAAGGCTGTTGACTTAATGCATTTACTTCCTCAGTTGGATGATCCACAAAGTGAGATACTTCTGTTACGATCTTATATGGGTACTGCCAAGCTTATATTCGACTTATGGACGTGCCAAACCGCATACATGGAACGAACTGCTACTTGATTTGACAAAGGGTTACACAAAGCTATTGAGGATATTGTGGTTTGTGGAGGTCCTTTCTTTGGTGACCTTCAATGGAGAGTGGTGTCGCTACCCATCAGACTCGGTGCTTTAGGTCTTTACTCGCCTATTGAGGCTTCTTCATATGCTTTTGTGGCCTCCAGAACTCAATCCTGGATGCTCCAAGACCACATGCTACGAGACAACGGGATACATGGTATGGATTCTGATTTTCTTAATGCTTTGGAAGGCCTACGTGTCGCACTCTCATCTCTTGATCTTACATATTTTGCTAGTAAGGATACCGTCCCCCCTAAAGCCCAGAATGCTTTGGCGTGTTCCTTTTTTAGCAAAATCGTAAAATAAATGGAAGCTGAGTTTGACATGACTGCTAGACAAAAAACAATTTTCCGATGTTTACAAGCTGAACATGCCCAAGATTTTCTTCTTGCCGTTCCTATTGAGGGCTTGGAAGGCATATGTCACCCATTGAATATCGTAGTATTCTCAAGTACCGTCTCATGATTCCTCTATTCCCACTAGATGAGGCTTGTTCTGTATGCCACAAATCCTGCTTAGATGCTTTTGGGGAGCATGCCGTTCATTGTCGTGAACTTCTAGGTTTTAAATATAGACATGATCTTGTTAGGGACGTTCTTTTTGATGTACTCAGATGTGCGGGGGTTGCTTCAAAAAAAGAAGCACTGGTAAATTTTTTAACTGACCCACAAGAGGGGAGATCGACACTTAGACCGACAGATGTTTTAATATTTGGATGGGTTGGAGGAAAACATGCATGTGTTGATTTGACTGGAGTTTCTCCATTTGTGGGTCCGATAAAGAGTGGTTTTATTGCGGGATACACTGCACAAAAAGCTGCCTCAACTAAAGTGGCTAAGCATGAGAAGGCCTATATTGACAATCAACATGTATTCATCCCCTTTGGTTTTGATACATTTGGGTTCTTGGCAAGTGAAGCAGTGAAGCTCCTTATAAGGATTCAAAAAATCATGCATAGCAATATTATGGTTCCTAAGTCTATGAATGTTGTATTTCGAAGTATTGGATTTGCCACTCAAAAGGGATTGACAGCGCAGCTTGGTGCCCTTCTCCCGTCAATTTGTATGTAATACGCTCTAAATAATTGAAGTTATTTTTTTACCAGAAAGTTTACAAGGATATGAAAACTTATTAAGTTTAAACAATAGGCGTCTGCGTGAAGAATAAGATGCATTAGGGTTAGTTAATTGCCGAGAGACAAGAAAGTTGTGACATAAATCAATGGAGGTAAATTCGTTTGGGTGGTATCCTTGGAAACTTATTCCACAGAACCTCCAGGCGAACTTATAATTTGTTAAGTACCCCAAGGAAGCCGTCACTTCAAGTCACGGCTTCCATTGGGGTTTATTTATATGGGAAAAAACGCATGGAAGCCGCCTCTTGAAGATGCGGCTTCGGTTTTGGCCAAAACCGCCTCTTGAAGAGGCAGCTTCTATGTAAATAAATCACATGTAAACAAACCTTAATGGAAGCCGTGAGTTGAAGTGACGGCTTCCTAGGGGTACTTAGCAAATTATAAGTTCGCTTGGGGATTCCGTGGAATAAGTTTCCAAGGATACTGCTCCGGCGAACTTTCCTCTAAATCAATGTATTAAGGTTGCATTAAGAAAACCTTGGAGTAATTATATCAATTATTTGTCCTACTTAAGAAAAAGAGCTTCGTGTATGCCTTCCATTTTCTGTGTTTCTGTTGTTCCATTATTCTACCAACTTTATAAGTTCTTGAGTCATCTTATCTGCTTCTTCAAGTAATTATACAAGTACCTAATCATCTCTTAATTACCTTCCTTTCTCATGGGAGTAAAGTCTCCAATCTCAACCTTCTTACTCCGTTTTTCGGAAATGGACAGAACCGAACATCATTTTCCGTTGATCAACTTCCTTTCATTGGCTGTTTGATAGAAAAAAGTGACGGAAAATAAATTTGGGTATAAACTCCTCTCAACGGTTTTGGTAGATTTGTCACACTCCTAAAGGCAAGAGATTGAGGACAGTACTCACGGCGACAATTTGGTGGATTTGGAAGGAGAGAACCTGTAACACCCATAACCCCAAACATAGTGTCACATCAAACTCACGAAGTGTCTGTGGTTTATAAGTGATGGGGTATTACTACTTGAAACTTGGACTTAAGCATTTTGGGTGGTTGTGAAAGGGTTCATTTGGGCTTATACCCAACAAGTTGTCACGACCAGTTTTCCTCGATAACGGATCGGAGACCTAAACCCGAAACATTACAGAACCAAAGGTAGAGATTAGCTCTGGAGCCAACAATATAGAACGTAACATCTCACTCATCTTATGAAATGTATCTATAATGACCACCTAAATCTCAACCCAAGATGTTGCTGGACCCCTTTGTTTTATTTTTATATATGTCAAGGACTGATCTACTAACCTTTTTTAATGTCTTGTACACGTAAATATGTAACGTCATAAAGACCTTTTTTGTACCTGTATAATAGAATTACATCTACCATTCAAAAAAAATCCTCTCACCGGTTGGTGTCGTGGAGGGTATGAACATGACAGCAATCACTCCAGAATAATATCCAGCTACTAACAAAAACCTTTGACGTGCAATATTCTATAAATTCAACAACTAAATTAACAACGAATGAACATCCAGCTGCCATACGTAAATAAGAAAGGCCTCATACCATATATGCATAAGGGATTTTTTTACGTAGACATTCTGCAAACTTATGATGCAACATGAATATCTCTGCAACTTCGTGTTAACAAAAAAGTTAGCTCTGTATATTATTTTTTTCCAGAAAAATACCTTTCAGATAATATTGTTGTCTTTGTTTAACTTTTTCAGAAAAATACCTTCCAGATAATATTGGTGTCTTTGTTTTATCTAATGTTTTGAAAATTGGTTCGGATCTTACGTATTGAATCGGTCCAGTTAACGGATTCTTACAAGTTTGGTTTGATAAATCAAATTTTAATCAATTTACAAGTTCAACCTATTGTTTTTGACCCAGGATCAACTAGGTTCCACCAAAATTAAACCGTATTTTTAATTTATTCAAAAATAATGATGATACGGAGAGTTGAGCCCATAATCTTTGATTATTTATACAAACTCCTAACCAATACTTTACGAAACCTTTTGCATTTAATAGATTTTAATTACTATTAAACCATTGTTATTATTCTATAAACCATCTAGTCTAAATAATATATATATATAAGGGGCAAGGAGCCTGCACCCTGGGGTGTAGGAAACTCCTTGCACCCACCCCCATTTTTCGATTATTTTTTTATTTTTTTGGATTAAAAGTTGGCGGGATTAACTAAATATGTTAAGAGGAATATATGTTTCAGTTTCATGCAAAACAAACATTCCTAACATGTTCATCTAGACATGGTCGATTTCAGCAATTCTGATACCGTTAAAATTTGTTAGTCTTGATGGAGATGATAGAAGTCTCGAATTAAGTTGAATTTAGAATGACAACATGGTGATACATTGTGATCTAAATCCCCCAAGGTTTCATTTCAAAAAAATCAAAAAATAATGAAAAATTAGGTCGGGTGTAGGAAGTTACCTACACCCGCCGAGGTAGGCTCCTTTTTCCATATATATATATATATATATATGTATATATGTATGTATGATGTATGTATGTATGTATGGCATTTGATGGTGCATACACAAAATATTTTATGTATACTGTAGAATATATATTGTCTAGGTATTTTATTTCTATTTCAAGTATATTTAAGTGTATTTTACATCTAGTCTAAATAATATATATGTATGTATGTATGGCATTTGATGGTGCATACACAAAATATTTTATGTATACTGCAGAATGTGTGTATATATATATATTGTCTAGGTATTTTATTCTATTTCAAGTATATTTAAGTGTATTTTACATATATTTTGTTTCATTTCGATTTGATTAGACATTTCAACAACTTTTTTTCTCATCGGTTGGTTTAATCTGATTTTAAATAATGACGATGTCATCATCTGATTGAAACGATTTGATTGCATGGTTCAACCCGGTCTAACAATTTGGATATGGTTTCTGGTTCAATGTCATGTTCAGTTTCAAAAATATTGACTGTATCATAGCCTATGGAGTGTTTAGGGAGGTGCCCACACCACTACCACCTATGGAGTATGTGTACTTCTCATTGTGGAAGCACCAAAGGGTACTTATGTTGCACTTATGGGTCTTTTTGGTTGTTGCGATGAGTTGGGTTGGGGTAACATTCTTTGAGCAGTAGCTGTTTGGATGATTATAAGTATCGAAGAGGGTTGGAATAAGAAATATGATGAGACGTGATATTGTGATAGAATTCCAATCATGAAATAAACTTCTCTGTATTTAGAGTATATCTTAGATTTCTCTAATCAGATGTGTGTGATTAGTATACATATGAACCATAAGCAGCTGTCAGTTGTTGACACGGACGCCATGTGGGGCTGGGGGTAGCCACGGACATTTACAAAAATCTATATCCATGTCCCCCTCGCACGTCTCCGATACATGAGCAGAATCGAGCGGCATGGACCTCCGCCTACGCCGTGCGATAGAATCAGGAGATCTTGAAGTCTTCCGAGGATCGGTTCGAGGAGACGGCAGCATCCTCGGCTGCAACCCCACTTGACAATAACGCCCTCCACTTAGCCGTGAAGTTCCACCATGTTGCATTGGCATGCGAAATCCTCTCTCTCGGCAATGCTGGTTTGGCGCTGCTGTGGACGGCGAACAAGAAGGGTGAGACGCCGCTGCACTGCGCGGTGGCGTCGTCTGATGGCGGGGTCCTCGCGTGGGCCAAAGAGGTGCTCCGACGTTTGAGTGTGCAGGATAAGGACAAGGTGGTGGAGCTGTTGAATATGAGGGATGTGGAAGGGAATATGGTGCTGCACGTTGCCGCCATGAGAGGGTACGGAACACTGGTGAGCTTGATGCTGGAAATTGACAACCGGCTGTCAGGAATCAGCAATGGAGCAGGAGAGTCCGCTCTTTACCTCGCAGCCGTAGGTGGGCGGAGGCGTGTCGTTTCCAGGTTGCTCGACTCTTTGCCTTCCACGGGCAACCACAGCCCCTGTGACCGGTCGCCTTTGCTTGCAGCAGTGCGCAACTGCGATCTAGGTAAGTTGCGTTTAGGACAGATTTGCAGCACATTTTAGATTATTCTATGGCCGATTCTCTCTGTTTCGTTTCCCTCGGTCCTAACCATTTTGATGAAGGCTGTTCTTAACTAAGACTCTTGAAAATTTCGACATTGACATGACAACCCCTACAATCATCGAAAATACACCAATATTCCATATTCTTACATTAGCAAGATCAGAGCTTGCCCCATGAGCTTCCTCTTCTACTCTCCCCTATCTTCTAAAGACGAAAGGTAGAAGTTGTGCATCTTTTATATAAAATAATATTTTTTAGAACCATCTAAAACGCTTCGATATTAGCAATATCATTTCTCACTTATATATGTAACATCTTGGGTTGTGATGTGAATAATCACTTAGTCGCAATAATAGTGGTGTCTCAATCCTTGCAAATTGTTTTTCTCTTCTATCTCTTTCATATGGGTAGTTAGGGCAGGCTATCGAGCCGAGCCAACCCCTGGAGCTCGATAAGCCCAACTAGGCTCGGGCTCGAGCTCAGGCTCGTTCGATCCCAATCGAGTTGGCTCGAGCTCGGGCTCGATGAGCTCGAGCCCTTATCGAGCTGGCTCGGGCTCGGGCTCGATGAGCGCGAGCCCTTATCGAGCTGGCTCGGGCTCGATAAGGTTCGAGTCGAGACCCTTATCGAGTCCAAGTTACTTATCGAGCCCAGTTTGGGCTCGAGTCCAAGTTGAGCTCATTAAGGAAAATGAGTATTTTTGGTGGAAAAGTGTTTTATGTGGGTTCAAACTCAAGACCTACTTTATCAATGACTGTGTTCCTTACCAATAAGCCACTATCCAAGTTGTGTATAAAATCTTCATTATAATATATTATAAAATTATTATTTGCTTATAAAAAAATTATTAATTTTCTAATACGTGTGCAGGGGGAAAATGTGTGGGCGGGAATGGGATATGAGAATTGGGTCATGACTCGCGACTCGTGGGAGGGTCAAAGTTAGTGGAGGGAAAATTGTAAAAAGCTAATTTTATTTTGTTTGTATTATATATAAATACATAAATAATATATGTATATATATTTCTCATTGAGCCCCTTATTGAGTTATCGAGCTGAGTGAGGCTTGGCTCGAGCTCGGCTCGTTAAGCTATCGAGCCCAAAATTCTAGCATGGGCTCGGCTCAATAGCCTAATGAGCCGAGCTCACGAGCCCTTATCGAGTCGAGCCCGAGCCTGGCTCATCGAGCCTTGACTCAATAGCCAGCCCTATGGGTAGTTCCATCTATTAGGCAATTTTTTTATTGCTAGAGAACTTTGCTATGATACCTTCTTTTATGTCTTGAATCTAGATTTGAGCTATTATCGAGGATAAATGACTCTTACACCTTGTTGGGTTCGGTGCCAACTATAAACCTCTTGACTATCATGCAAAATGTTTAACCTCAAGTTGTGATGTATTAATCTTCCTCTTGTAACCCACTCTAGTCGAAACACCCCATAGTCTGACATCTAGTACTCATAAAGTGTGAGAATCGGTTATAATAGAGAGTAAAAACTACTTCATAACTTCAGCTTAAGCATTTTGAGTGATAGTCAACTGGCCCAATTAGGCCACAATAAGTCATCATGACTGGTTATCATTGATAACGTCTTGGATCAGAACATTGTTAATGGTATTAGAGTAAGGGTGGAACATGCTACTCAAAAGGTAGCCCCCACTCCCTCGTCAAAGGGAAGATAGAGGCTAGTCGGAAGATGCAACCACTGTTATTATTGGGAATATGTGATAGACCCTAACACGACGAGGATGCTCGGAATATACGTTGGCAAGGTTGAAACACGCAAACACAGTCTTGCATCTACTAGTAGTTTGAGAATGAGTTATAAGAGAGAGGGCTTACTACTTCATAACTTGAGCTTAATCTTTTTGGGAGGTGGTCATCGAATATGGTTGCGTCCATGCCCAACAAAAGTTGATATCACAAGTCATCCTTGATAACAACTCGGATCTAAGCTCATAACATTCTATATTGTGAGCAATTTTTGGGGTGATGTATCTAGTATTAGATTATTACTTACATAAGGACATGTACAAGGTTAATAGAAACTAATTAATATTAAGTTCGGCTGACAACAACTTAAGGTGACAACTAAATGAAGATTTTCGCTTAGTAATAACAATCAGGGTTTTTATCAGTTGTGCTCCTCTAAGATGTTGCAATTTCAGTTATACCCCTCTCTTTTTGGGAATATCACTTATGCCCCTGACTTCTTGCCATTTTATCACTTGTGCCCCTCGAGTTATTGGCCGTCCATAATCGACGCAAACAGACGTTAAGTTAAGGGACGCAAGGGGAATTAAATTTAAAAAAGGTAGCTGGGAAGTCAATTCATCCTCCATCTTCTTCCTCTTCCTCCCCTTCCCTTCTTCCTCCCAGCCCCTTGCTCCTCCTCCACTACCTCCCCTAGCCCCCAACTCCCCCCATGTCCCTACATCGTCGCCTCCGCCCCGAGCTCCCCCCACCCTCACACGTGCCTCCCCCAGCTACTCCGCGCAATCTCCTCTGCCTCGAGGACCTCCCTATCGCCCCTCCATCCCAATACCATTGATAGGTTGCTTTGAGACAGAAATATAATAGATGTAATCATGATTCTTTATCTCAAGCTAATTTTTATTTCGAGATGTAGTCGAGATCTTAAGCTATGAAGAACGTATGCAATCGGGAAGGCCAACTAAATTGCATAGCTTGAAGAGCGTATGCGATCATCTTCCTTACTAACTACATTGCTTGATTTCAGGGGAATGGCTATGAAGGACTGATGATCGAAAAATCCCGAGCGACTAAGGAATAAAAATAACTCGGGTCGTTGCGACCTCAATCACTCAAGAAATCAATCAGTCAATCAAGAAAAAGATAAGCAGACCACCAAACAGAGATAAAAATCAATAAAAACAAATAGTGGCCCTGGCTATGAGATTAGCCTGGTATAGCACCCAGGGTCGGACTCAGGGAGCATGAATTGGCCTTGCGGCCTACGAAGTAGTCAACAAATATATAAGCAAATATTTTTTGGTGGTTTTTATTTTTTTTATATTTTTTGGGATTTTATATAATGAGAAAAATAAGAAAAAGACAACTACAAGCATAATCAAAAATTTATTTAACTATTCTAAAAAGCTCCAAAAAATCAAACAAAAATATTTTTATGTTTTTTATATTTTTTTACTGTTTTGGAGAATTTTTGATAATTTGATGATTTTATGGGGTTTTCTAAAAATCAAAAAAAGAAGAAAAACAATGCTACTGTCCAGCCAGGCTTCAAAGACTACTTAAAATTATCAAATGGTCTTTTCAAGGCCTGGAGATAATTTTTATGAAAAACAGAAGCAATGAAGAAAATTCAGGAAAAAAGTTTATGATTTTTGGAATTTTCTACGATTTTTTAGAATTTTTATGAGTTTTAAGGGTTTTTTTAATTTTTAGGGTTTTTATATATAAAATGACAAAAAATGCACAGAAAATCAAGGACACAAAAATTAACAACTCATAATTTTTTTAGAATTTTTAAAAGAGTTTTATTATTTTTTAGGGGTTTTATAATATGAACAGAGGCAAAAATAGATATTTTTGAATTTTTAAAAATAATAAAAAGGCTAAAAAATGTTCCCAAAAATTAATGAAAATTCTACATAGTGGTAGGAGCACGTGTCAAATTTTCACTCAATTTAGATGAAAATTGATATTTTATTTAAATCCAACAAGAGCCCACAGTACACAGGGACCTCGTTGCAATAAAAATAAGTCCTAGGGCTGGAAAGATAACAAACTCAGAAAGATGGGTGGTCCTGGTGCAAAAATTCCAATATCGCACGCGCAAGGCACGTGTACTGGGCACACATGGACCTATATGCAATAAAAATACTTCCCCGGGCTTCTTAGCAACATGTGTTAAAAGTCCAGGGGGAATATTACAAAATGCCCAACAAATTCAACACATGTGGAAATAAACCATTCACAGGGGCATAAGTGCAATTAACAAGAAAGATATTTCATTCATTAACAACTCCAAACATCAGCCAGAAATATGCAAATATCCCAGAAAAATCACATGTCGATGCACGTGTTCCACATAGACAGGGGTATAAATGCAAATAAACTAAGCACAAGGTCCTAAGTGCAAATATCCCAAAATAAAAACAACTGTATGCTATATTTACAGGACTGAATAGTAAAGACAAAACAGAGGGGGGCCTAAGAGTTATTTACCCCTTATTATGATCCGAGGGTTGGAGTGGCGCCACGTGGTGGATCCAATGGCTAAAGGGCGCCGCTCCTCAACAAAGGGCCTCGGCGATGATCGGACGGTGGAGGGTTCGCCATGTAGAGGATCGGACGTCTACTGTGCGCTGTAGCTAACCCTTCACTGATTAGACGGCCCAGATCCAGCCTCCAATGATCGAACGGTGGCTGCTGCTCCTCAGATGGACGGCGTGGATCACAACTGGAGCGGTGAGGCTGGATGGACGGCTGGGGAAGTTCCTCCAAGAACAGGTGGCTGGCGAACTTCGCCGGCCCGATACGCGCACGGTGGACCTCCTCTGCTGCTGCTACAATGCGGAACAGGTCCGCCATGACGTCCCACAGCTCGTGGATGCCTCCGATGAGGCTGGAGACGTCGGAGACGCTCCGACGACGGTGGTGGCCTGGAGCTCCTGTGCTCGAAAGTTGAGGTCTTCAGATGGACCTCCTCGGACCTGAAAAACAACACAGAAAGACTCCTGGGTCGAGGGCAAAATGCCTCGACCTGGTTAGAAGAGAAGTGGGTGGCTGATGTGTCAGGGCGGAGGATCTCCAGCGAAGCGACGACGGTGAAGATCGAAGTCCCCGCTCTGGGGCAAGTCGGGGGGTGTGAGTGGGTGCAGAAGGTGCGAAGGAGTCTCGTGGGTGTGAGGGTCGAGTCCGATAGTCGAAAGGGGACTGATATGGTCGGAATCGAAGGTCGAAGGTGAACGGAGGATTTGGGCGTAAATGGAAATTCGAGAAAAATAGAAAGAAGTAGGCTTACCAGATGGCTGCGGTCGACTGGGAATGAGCTCCTGGTCCTTGCCTTGAGGGTCGTCGATGCCCAAGGCTCGAGCGCTTCTCCTGGGCAGCGCACGGCGGCGCTAAGCTGCCGGATCAGTGGTCGGTGCTCCTTCTCCTCACTGCGACACCACCCGCAGCTAGCTGTCACTCAGGCGAAGGTAGTGAAGATCTTGGGATGGAAATGCGGAGCCAAAGAAGCTGGAATCGTGCAGCGGAGCAGATGTAAATACTGCTAGGGGTCCGGCTAGATGGTGGTCGGGCGAGCTTATCGGAGCTCGGACCTTGAGAACCCACCACGAGCGTGGATAAGGGAAGATCAATGAAGGATTAGAACCCGGGGTTTGCGGATTTGGCGATCGAATCGAGTGGCGAAAAATCGGAGAAATCGGGTCGGGCGACAAGATCCGCGGGCTGGTGGTCCAAGGGGGGGAGTTGACCGGAGGTCAACATCCCCCGTGGACCAATCAGGTGTGGCCACGCATTAAAGATTTGGAAATTGAATAATAAATAGTAAATGGCCAAATTTTGAAAAAGTTAAAACATGAAAAATGGTTATTTATTTTTGAACTATTTTTTGTGATTTTTATTTATTTTTTTGAAATATAATTTAGGTATTTACAAAATATTATTATCATATACATGTATATACATATGTATTTTTTATTTTTGATTTTTTATTATTTATTTTTATAAAATTATTCCAATTTTATGTTTTATTTATTTATAGGATAAAATTTGGAATAATATGGTATTTTTATTTTGTTTTTATTAATTATTTACAAGGGTTAAATAAATACCTTTATTTATATACATGTATGGTATATATACAATGTGTCTTTTGATTTTTATTTTTATTTTATTTTTGTGATTTTTATTTTATTTATTTACACTATGGAATAAGGAATATGTAGAAATTTTTGTGGAATTTTATTGATTTATTTACAAGGTGAAGTAAATACATATGTGGTTTATATACACATGGTCTATGTACAAGGATGAAGGATTTTTTATTTCTTTTTAATTTTCTCATTTTGTTTTAATTTATATTTATAAATATAAACATATTTACACAAATATATTTTTGTTTTATTTAGAGGAAAATATTTATTTATTTACAGGTATATGTACATGAGCTTCCCTATGTCTCTCTACTTGGGTTTTTATGCGGTTAGGCCCATGTTGAGCCCTCCCTTGGGATTAGGTTGCTTAATATTTATTCTAAATATCTACCTATTTTTCTTTTATTTCTTTATTATTTTATTTATGCACAAAAACATGCTAAAAATGCATATTTACACAATGCATGCTTTTTGACAATTATTGATATTTACAGGAATATTCATGTGTTTTGCATGGGTTTTGTAGCTAAAATAAAGAATAAAGAGTGATGAATGAGTATTCATCAAGGACCCTTTGGAGCTGAGTGGATTGAAGCTTGTGATCGAGGACTACCCCTACGTCGTAGATAGTTTGCTAGTGTGGCCCGTCATAAAAGAGTGGGTGAGAGACTACGTCTCGCATTTCTACCCTGACATAAAGAGCATCGTGTCGGACGTGGAGTTCCAGGGTTCGTGGGACGAGATAAAGAACAAGAGTCACCATGACGAAGAACGAGCCGTGGTGGCCATCACTGGGAACCAATGAGGATTTGTGGGCATCCTAACCACCATGATCTGGGTCGCATCCGCGCATCATGCTGTGGTGAACTTCGGACAGTACCCATTCTGAGGGAACAAGCAGTGATGCAGAAGCGACCCGCGATGATGAAGAGGCTGATCCCATAAGAAGGCGAGCCAGAGTACGAGGAGTTCTTGATGGATCCGGAGTATAAGTTCTTGAATTCCTTGCCCACTCAGCTCCAGGACATGAAGATCATAGCGGTTCATGATACCTTGTCGAGGCATTCCCCTAACGAGGAGTACCTGGGCCAGCTGGGCGAGTCACAGGCGAACTAGATCCGATGGAACTCTACGATAAGTTCTTGACCAGATTACAAGAAATCAAGGTCCAACAGAGGAACAAAGACAAGAGCTTAAAAATGAGGTGCAATGCCGACGTGTCCTGTACGAGCTTCCGCTCCCGTCCTCCGATCTTCATGCAAGATTCCAAGTTCAAAACCAATAGATTCGGGCAATTCTCTGCAATTGCCGCGATACCAGCATTGGTGATTGAAGTGCACTGGCATAAATCGAGCTTCTCCAATATGGGGCACCCCTGGCGATCTCAGCAAGACCGTCGTCACTAACATCAGGAACAACCCATAGTATGATGGTCCTTAGAGAAGAGAAGCACCTCACCACAGCTCTGAACCCAGTATTAGTGACAAATTTAGCAGTGGAGCAGCTCCTAATCGAAAGCATGGCAAGTCTGGAGCTGTCCCTGATCGCTGCCACCGCAAGCTTCGCTTCAGTCGCGTCCTTCCCTTCCAAGCACTAGATAATATTTGGGTAGCTCTCATTTGCGTAATTCATGTTGACTACAGGGTCAGGGTTGAGATCCGGCAGAGGGATCTTTGCAGGCTTGGGGAATTTTAGGTGCTCCTGCTCAAACATGTCGCAGGAGCGTATGCTGCTAAGGTGCTCCAGTTCATCGAGAACACCTCCAAGGATAACATCGAGGGTTGGCAGGTGAGGAGAAGGGAGGAACAATGAAAAGGTGTTTTTCCAGATATGCCCCTCTTGACTACACCATGGTTTAATCAAACCATGGTTAAGTTCATCTTATTGATGGTCAAAGTAACAGAGGGGCACAAGTGATAGAACGACAAGAATTCAGGGGCACAAGTGATATTTCCAAAAAAGGAGGGGCATAACTAAAATTGCAACATCTTAGAGGGACACAACTGATAAAAACCCTAACAACCAATTATACTTCAACATACAAAAGGGAGTGCTCACTCTAAGTTCAAATACCATCATACTTCACAATAAAGCTCTCAGAAAATGGTAGTACGTCATGAGACAAGTCAAGCACCTTATGTAGTGGGGTGCTTATCCTCTATCGTATATTAAAGGTTCTGTAGTAGTGGAGTACCACTCGATCATGGTATGAGAATGGAAGCGGTACCAACTCAACTCCGATACTAGTTGATGAGACACGACCCGATATCGTCATCACTATGATACTAGTTGGTGGAGACATGGCCCAATACCAACTCTACTCTGATACCAGTTATTAGAAACACAACCCGGTATCTTCTCCTCACGAATACTAATTATTGGGACACGAAGCACCTGATACGGATGCGGATAAATAATCGAACACCACCACAGAAGCATGTGAATAAAAGAGCAATCAGTATAATGGTTGTGATGAATCTACATTTCATCATCTTTATTCTATCATTTTGACCTTAAAAACCTAGTAAATGCGTGTAAATAGGCTTAATTTAGGCATTTAGCATCCATGCGTCATTGTGTAAATATTGTATATAAAATGCAGTTTTTAAAGCCAAAATTATAGAATAAAGAAAAGAAAAGAAAAAGAATAAAATATTGTAAATATTTTATGACCCGAAACCCCGAGACCTAGCCATCTCTATGACTAGGTCGACAAGGAATAAAGTAGGGGGAGATAAGAGCCAGAATACAATAAAATACCTTTTATTTAACCCATTCTTTATTCATTTTAGGACCTATTTTTGGTTCCACTTTTTATACTTCAAATAAAAAAACTTTGTACATGAAAGTTGTAGATAATTAAATAAAGAAAAATACAAAATTGATTTCATACAAAAATAATGTACAGATAAAAAGATATGATCTGAATAAGATTCCAGAATCTCAACTTCCCAGACCTGTATCTCCCTAATAAAAACTCGAAACGCATCAAACTCACCTTTAGTTGTATATAATTTTAAATAATCTATTTAATGGAGGTGGTTTTCGCATTTTGCGGAGCTACGATTTGAAAGTTGAGTTTTGGACCCCTATTGTATACTTGTACAGATTAAAATATTCATTTTATTTATTATTCATTATTTTCATAATTTTATATTTTTGTAAATATTATTTATAATATATATGTGCATTAAAACAAGAATAAAAACCTAAATAAAATATAAAAATAGAATACTTGTATATAATACATTGGTATAATACTTATACTTATACCTATATAATTAATACTTATATTTTATTAAGTGTACAAAATACCTCAGAAAAATAAAATAAAAATATATTTCATTTCATAAAAATACTTTAAAAATTTATAAAATAATAAACAAAAATAAATAAATTAAATTCGCAAAATAAAAATAAAATATTAAAATATATAGATATGTATACCTATAAAGGATATAAAAGGTAACTTGTATTTTTATACCTCAAAAAAATAAATAAAAATAATAATAAAATAATCCATAAAATAGCAAATATTTTTTATTAAATAATAAAAAATTAATAAATTCAATTACTATTTTTTAATGATTTTACAAATATTTTTCGCCAAGGTTTTTTTGGTCGGTCCACGTGGACCAACCAGCTTCCTTCCTTGGTTGACCTCGGTCAACTCTCTGACCGAGGTCTGTACAGTGTCAGATCTGTGTTTTTTGGCCACTTTCGACCAATTATCGAGGCTACTCCTTTAACCATCTAGTATCGAGCTCTTCACGACTTTTCATCCCCATTAACCCATGATACACGTCCAGGGCTTATATTTGTCTTTGGACCCATGATTTGCTCAGTCCACTTCGATCTTTGAGCCCCTGCACCACTCGTTCAAAAAGCCACTCATACCTTCCTTCAACTTTGGGAACCCATTTTTGACCCGTTTGAATCCTCCTCGACCTTGCTCCAGATGGTTGGTGGTGACAGCACAACCTCCGGCTGCTTGGGGAGGCCTCCGACGAGACGAAGACGTCGTTCCATCACCTCCGGCGGGTTACCACCTTTCAGGTCCCATCTCAGGTGCTTCTACCTTTGAGGTCCATTTTATTCCCATTTTCTTGCGTTTATTTCCTGTGTTATAGTGTTAGGATCCAATCTAGCATCTTTTGCCTTGATTTCACCCAATCGACCACTCGCTACCTCCCCTCGCCTGAGCAAGCTCTGGCGAACTCCATTTCCGCACCCACTCCATCAAATCTCCCACATATGCCCTAGGGACCCTCTACTGTCGAGTCTTGTGCTTCTTTTGCAGGTCCTAGGGCCGAAGGACCCCATATGGGGTCATTTTTTGTGGAAGTCGAAGCTACCTGGAGCAGCCCCGTTCTCCTATGTCACGGCGGCCTGCCGGCGATTCCCATGCCATTTTGAGGCCGCCAAACGCCAGAAGGTTGCCCCATGAAGCTTCCAGGATCTTTTTGAAGTTCCAACGGCTGTCGGAGGTGGGCATTCTTCGCGGGGGAAGCTCGCTCCGGCGAGGGATCCTCCCTGTTCTTCCAGCATTGCCTACTGCCGTCCGATCGACCAGAGGTTCCAGATCTCGCAGTGACTGTTGGATCGAGCGCGTCCGGGCCGTCCGTCATCGGAAGATCATCTAATCCTGTGCGTTGAAGTTGAACCGTTATCGGTGGATCTCAAGTTGACACGTGGCAAGTGAATTTACCTCGGTCGTCCTATCCGCAGGCCAAGGGTATTTTGCAGTCATAACCCGACCATTTTGTGTATTTATTATTTTCTCTACAAACTTTCATCTGCCATTTGAAATATTTTGAGAACTTTGCATAGTACACCCCTAGGTTTTGTAATATTACTTTTCTGTCCTCGTCATGTCACGTACCCGACGTACGTGACGTGGCAATTTTGTACTTTCACCCTCGGGATTCTGGGTATTGATATGTAGTCTGTAAATATTTTTTAATTAGTTATAAGTTTTCTGGAATATTGCATGTTGGCCCTTGAATTTTGTGCACATCACGATAATACCCCTACTAGTTTGTAGTTTCTTGTTGTTGCCTTTATTTATTTCAAGCACCTCTATAAATCTCGAAAAGACCCATAAAAATTATCTAGTGTTCCTGTTGCATTGTAGGTCCACGCCATATTTTTATTTTGCATATTTATTGCATTTTATTATTTATAAAAATTCAAAAATATGCATTTTTGCTACTGTTTGCATTAGAAAATACATAAAAATTATAAAACATTTCTGAAAAATTAAAAAATGATATCTTGTGTGTTTGCATATCTTTTAGTCCAGACCAAAAATCACTAAAAAAATACAAAAGAAAACTCCTAAAAATTATAAAATCTTAACAACCTTTATAAAAATATTAAAAAATCTACAAAAATCCTAAAAATACAAACTCTGTTTTAGAATTTTCTTTGCTTTATTATCTTTCAATTAAAATTAATTTGAGGAATTTTGGACACTGATTGATATTTTTCATCCTCATTTTGATTTCGGCCAGCCATTTATTTAAATGTTTTCAGTATTTTTTGACTTTAAAAATACCAAAAATTAGGAAAAATCTAAAAAATCACAGAAACATTAGAAAAATATAAAAAGCACAAAAATATTTTATTTCCTGTATTTTAAGTATTTTCCCTATTTTTATCTCTCTCTTATCTCTAGTGTATATATATCCCTTATATATTATATCTTTATTAAAAGAAAAGATAATACAAAAAATATAAAATATAAAAAGAAAAATACAAAATCAGTAAATTAAAATTCAAAATATAAAAATATAAAATCAAATATTAAAATAAAAAATATAAAATTAAAAACCCACAAAAAATAACATAGATAGGAAAATCATCACATTCACGTTTTGTGCATTATTGCCCCGTTCTACCTGTCTGCTCCCTGTGATCGACCTCTACACATACTTGCACCTATACACATATTTGTTGTAGAGTTATAATAAATCTTAACTCCACATTTACCTTCGTTGGTGATGAATACCCATTCATCACTCTTTATTCTTATATTTTAGCTACAAAAACCTTTGCAAATGCATGTAGATATATGTAAATACAAATAATTACCAAAAGCATGCATTGTGTAAATACTTATAATTAGCATGTTTTTGTGTAAAAATAAAAGAATAAAGATGAAAAAGAAAAAGAGGGAAATATTTAGAATACATATTGAGCAACCTAACCCAAGGGAGGGCTCAGCATGGGCCTGACCGCATAAAAGCCTAAGTAGAGGGAGATAGGGGCTCATGTGTATAGATTTTTTGTAAATAAATAAAATTATATTTTCCTCACCCAAAAAAATGCTTGTACATATGAAACTATTAAAAACAAAATAAAAATCTAAAAATCAAAAATGCAAAAACACCCTTTCACCATGTACATAAACCATGCCTCCTTATTTATGTAACCCTATAAATCAATAAAATTATTTAGTAAACTTTTTGGAAAATATTATATGTTACATATTGTAAATAAATAAAATAAAAAGAATCAAAACAAAAAACAAATAAAAATAACAAAATTAAAAATACAAAAATACATTGTATATATATCATGTATATAAATGTATATAACTATTTATTCCACCCATGTATATAAACAATAAAAATAAAATAAAAATACCCTTTTATTCCTAATTCTATACTATAAATAAATAAAATATAAAATGGGAATAAAAATGCACAAAAATAACAAATTAAAAATCAAAAAAAAAATTAAAAAGAAACATTGTACAAATACCTATGTATAGCTATACTATGTAAATACCCTATTTTTATTTCCAAAAATTAATTAAAAATCACCAAAAAATAGAAAAAAATAAAAGAAAAATATTTCATGTTGAAAGTTTTTGCTGATTCGGCCCCTAGCTAGGTGTATTTGTCATCTCAAGATCTTGCCACGTGGCCTGATTTCATTGGGCCCTGGGGATGTTGACCGCCCGGTCAACTGACCCCCCCAGGACCATTCTTCGCGGATTCGAGCGCCGGGCCTTCTTCTCGGATTTATATCCGCTCGACCCGATTGCCTAACACCTAAACCCCGGCTCCGTTTGACACCTCCCACATCCGACATCATCGCCGGGCATCTACCTCGGGATTCGCGCGCCACCGTGACCCTACCCGATCAGCCCTAGCCGGGTCTGCACTCATATATATTCTGAGCTCCGCCGCTCGATTCCGCCATCTTTGGCTCTCCACCCTTCATCCCGTGACCTCCACTGCATCTTTTGAGGTGACAGCTCTCGATTGCCCGTGTCGCAGCGAGGAGGGGGTGGCCGGACCACTGATCCGGCGACATTGCGCCGCCGTGCTCCGCCCAGTGCAGGAGCCCGAGCCTCAGGACTTGACGACCTTCGAGGCCACGCCCGGGAGCTACCTCAGCTCCAGCCTAGTCTACTTCGCCACCCAGGTAATCACCTAGTTTTCCTATTTCGCCTAATTTCGAGTTTGACCCAAATCGTAGCTCCGCTGTATTCCGTTGATTCCGACCACCTCGAGCATCATTTCGATCATCGGAACCCACGTTCACCATCGCCTTTCCCTCGCGCACCTTCTCCGCCCCTCCATTCAACCCAGCTCGCACAGGAGCTGGGCTTCGAATCCCCTCGCCGTCGCTTCGCCGGGGTTCGCCCGCATCGACGCACCGACCACCGTCACACCACTTAACCGGGTCGAGGCATTTTGCCCTCGACCCGCGAAGCTTTTGAGCTATCTTGCAGGTCCAGAGGAGGCCATCTGAGGCTTCCCTACATCCAGGCCAGGAGCTTCCCTCCGCCAACCTCGCCGGAGCCCCTCCAGGGCTCGGTTGGGCCATCGGAGACCACCAGCAGCTGCGGAGCACCACGTCGGAGCTTCTCCGATCTTCAGGCGCAGCAGGGGAGGTCAGGAGCGCACGTACTGGGCCGGCGAACTTCGCCGGCCACCTGTTCTTCCTCGACCTTCAGGCACCGTTCGATCGCCCTCCAGCTCCAGTTGCAATCTGAGCCACCCGTTCCAGGAGCGTCAGGCACCGTTCGATCAAAGGAGGAGTGATCCAGACCATTTGATCTTGAGATGAGGCGCAGTTGAGCAGTCACCGTCAGATCCTCCACGTGTCTTCGTCTCAGCCATCCGAGCACGCCAAGGGTTACAGGAGTGAGGCGCCTCCGCCTTTCCACCGTCGGATCTACACGTGGCGCACGCTCCGCCCTTGGATCTTGAATAAGGGGTAATTGTCCTTAGGCCCCTTTGTTTTTTTAGTTTTTATTATTTAGTCATGTAAATATAGAATGCAGTTGTTTAGTTTTTGGGATATTTGCATAGTGGACCTCGCACTTTAGTTTATTTGCATTCATACCCCTGTGCGTTGTATGCCACATGCTTCGTCACGTGTTTATCTGGGTTATTTGCATTTAGAGACCCTGTAGTTCTGGTTGTTCTTGAATGAATGAAAGTTTTATTCTATTTGCATTTATACCCCTGTGCGTGATTTATTTCCACATGTGCGTTATATTTTGGGTATTTTGCAGATAAGCCCCTGGACTTTTGGTACTTGTTACCAATAAGTCCTCGGGACTTATTTTTATCACATTTGGGTCCCTGAGTGCCCCAGGCACGCGCCTCGCGCGTGACTTGCTGGGTATTTTGCACCAGGACCCCCAGAACTTTGGGTATTTGCACTTTGGTCCCTGTGCACAATGCCCCCTTGTTATTTTTGAATAAAATATCAAATCACCTCCAAATTTGATGAAAATTTGACACATGGCTCCTGCCATGTTGTAGGATTTTTGAGAATTTTGGAGTACATTTTTAAGTTTATTTGTTATTTTTAAAAATTCAAAAACATCTATTTTTGGCACTGTTTCACTTGAAAAATCACAAAAAAATATTAAAACCCCCCTAAAAATTCTATAAAAATTAGATACTGTTTCTTGTGTGTTGCTTGATTTTCTAGCCAATTTTGGCTATTTTTCATCATTAGAAAACCTTAAAAACTTATAAACCCTCAAAATTCCATAAAAATTCCAATAAATGCATTAAAAATCCAAAAACAATAATTTTGGTACTCAAATTTTCCTTGTTTTCTCTATTTTACAGGAAAATTACCTCTAGGCCCTTTTGAGGTCCTTAGATATTTTATCTAGGGATTTTAGGCTTGGCTGGACAGTACCCCTTGTTTTTCTTACTGTTTGATTTTTAGAAAATAAAATACACATCATAAAAATTCCAAAAATTCGCCAAAAACATTAAAAAACATAAAAAAACATAAAAATATTTTATCTGAATTTTTGCTTGGTTTCTGACGCATTAAATAATTGTTGAAGTGTGATTGCTTTTAGTCTTTCTCATTTTCTTCACATATTAAAAATCCAAAAAAATTTAAAAATAATTAAAAACCACTAAAAATGTTTTCCCTTTTTCTCTGATTCTTCGACTACTTCGTAGGCTTTTTAAGCCAATCCGTGCTCCTTGTGTTCGACCCTGGGTGCTATACCAGGTAAATCTCATAGCAGGACCGCTATTTGAGTGTTGGATTGATTTTATTTCTATTAGTGGTTCGATATTTTTCTTGATATACCTATCTTCTGAGATCCGGGTCGCAACGACCCTTGTCTTATTACCTTCACCCGGGTCTTTTGGGAAATTTTGGGTGATCCCACCGGCGGTACTGAGGCCGCCGCTTCACCAGTTCGAGGAGGTGGTACTGAGGCCACCCGTTCAGCCGAGCCAGCCCGCGGTACTGATGCCGCGCGACGTCTACCAGCAGCAGAGCCAGCCTGTGGTGGTACTGAGGCCACCGGTGTTTGTACAGATAGAGATGTTGTTTTTCCTCGCATTCCTGTATCTCAGAACTCTGTTATGAATAAAGGAAAAGGTTTACTTTCTTCTGGTCCCACTGTGGTGCATGATGTATGTGTGGATTCGGTCCTTGAACCGTCTAGACCTTTTCCTAGTCCTTCATCTGAGAAGGACCCTGTGATCCCCTTCCCTAGAGCCCTTCAGATGGGCAAGGGGAAGAAAAAAGAAAATCCAAAAAAGAGTGAGCTTGAGGAGTTCAGCCAGAGCATGATTGACCGATTCCACATCCAGCTGACCCTCCAGGAGGCTTTGCAGCACATCCCCCTTCTCCAGCGTTCTTTGAGAGACAGGACTACAGTCAGGAGGAGGAGGAGAAAACACACTTCAGAGATACATGTGCTGACGAAAGCCACATGTTTTGCGATCTAGAACCGACTGCCAGCCAAGAGGCCAGATTCAGGGGCCCCGTATGTCAGATGCCAGATCAGTGAGCAGAGGTTCGACCGTACTCTTCTAGATAGCGGATCGTCGATCAACCTTCTTCCGGCAGCCCTTCTCGACCGCTTCGAGTTGGGCACTCTTTGACAGAGCAGGACAGTCCTTCAGTTCGCTGATCGATCTGTCAAGAGGCCGAAGGGGTTATTACGAGACGTTATCGTCACGATTCAGGGCCTGAAATTCCCCGTGGACTTCGTAGTGTTGGACATGGAGATCCCTGAGTCAGTGGCCGATACCCCCATCATCCTTGGTCGTCCGTTTTTGGCCACAGCCAAGGCGGTGACTGATCATGATAGTGGGAAGGTGTACTTTCGTGTCGAGGGCGAGAGTATACAAATAGATACGGTCGAGGACTACAGAGCTAGAGATAGAGCCCGCTCAGATGCGAGTACCGATTCAGAGCAGCTGACAGACGCAGAGCCAGACATCCACCAGGACTGTGATTTTGTGATCACAGATGATGAGGCAGCTTGGGCAGATCCTTCAGCACAGACCATCCTCTCATATTCCGATACAGCTGATGCCGAGATGATAGCAGAGGAGAGTCTGGAGAGCACAGCCCTGGTTCAGGATACCATAGAGGCAGCAGAGCCGGTCCTTGATCGCGACACGATGTTCAGTGATAGTGGCGCTGAGGCCACCTTGTCTTCCGGTGGTACTGATGCCACCATGGTTGATACAGATCCCTCAGATTCAGAGTCTGATTGGGCCGATTGCTATGATCAGATGCCAGACATGAGTCCATTTGAGCCTACAGATGAGGAGGAGGTAGATGCAGAGCTGAGCAGAGACAGTGCAGTTGAGCAGCCTTCTCCCGATCCAGTTTGCGAGAGTACGCTTTCACTTTCCCAGGCAGATTTGGCAGACTTAGCAGCTTTCACTCAGTTTCTTCCGCAGCCAGATTTGCCAGCACCCAGCATTCCAGAGCGAAAGCCGCTCCCTACTTCGCTGAAGTATCGATTCCTTGCGGGCGATCCAGAGATGCACCCAGTCATCATCTCCGCCGAGTTGACTGGAGAGCAAGAATCCCGTTTGATGAGGGTTCTTGAAAAGAACCGCAAGGCGATCGGATGGAGCGTAGCGGATCTCCATGGGATTAGTCCAGCAGTGTGCTCCCACCATATCTATCTTGAGGAGGGAGCGAAGCCGTCGCGTGAGTTCCAGCGGCGACTGAACCCCAACCTGAGAGAGGTCGTGATGAAAGAAATATCAAAATGGTGGAGTGCAGATTTTATTTATCCCATTTCCGACTCCAAGTGGGTCAGCCCCTTGCATGTGGTACCCAAGAAGACGGGCATCACGACTGTGATCATTGAGTCGGGAGAGGAGATCGCTACACGAGTACCCACCTCTTGGAGGGTTTGTGTTGACTACAGGAGACTCAACCAAGCCACCAAGAAGGACCATTTCCCCCTGCCTTTTATTGACCAGATCATTGAGAGACTGGCAGGGAAGAGCCATTATTGCTTCCTGGATGGGTACTCGGGCTACAACCAAGTGGCCATCGCTCCTGAGGATCAGGAGAAGACCACCTTTACCTGTCCCTTCGGCACATATGCTTTCCGACGCATGCCATTTGGGCTATGCAATGCCCCTGCGACCTTTCAGAGGTGCATGCTGTCGATCTTTTCGGACATGGTAGGGGAATGTTTGGAGGTCTTCATGGACGATTTCTCGGTCTACGGCGACGGATTCGGTTCTTGTCTTGACTGCCTAGACCGGGTACTCCAGCGATTTATCGAGTTTCATTTGGTTCTGTCATGGGAGAAGAGTCACTTCATGGTGACTCAAGGGACGGTGCTTGGCCACATCATCTCCAACAGGGGCATGGAGGTTGATCCGGCTAAGGTTGATGTCATTAGAAAACTCACACCGCCGTCCAATTTGAGGCAGCTACGGTCATTCCTGGGGCACGTTGGATTTTATAGGAGATTTATTCAGGATTTCAGCAAGATTGCCCGACCGTTGACTGACCTCTTGACGAAAGACACCGAGTTCCTTGTCGATGACAAGTGTGTTTCGTCCTTTGCGACTCTCCAGCACCATGTTATTGAGGCTCCTGTTCTCCAGCCGCCTGATTGGTCTCTCCCATTCGAGATCATGACGGACGCCTCCGATTTTGCCGTGGGGGCAGTGCTGGGACAGAGGAGGGATGGAGTTCCGTTTGCCATACACTATGCTAGCCGCACATTGGATTCCGCCCAGCGGAATTATACGGTCACAGAGAAGGAGATGCTAGCAGTAGTGTTTGCCCTAGATAAGTTCAGATCGTATATCATTGGATCTAGAGTGACTATGTTTACAGATCATACCGCCATCAGATACCTCATGGCAAAGAAGGATGCCAAGGCCAGACTGACTAGATGGATCCTTCTACTCCAGGAGTTCGACATTGAGATCAAGGATAAGCCTGGAGTCAAGAATGTAGTGGCGGATCATCTCTCCCGATTAGAGCAACCTGAGGATTCTGAGCAGATTGATCCCATTCGAGATACCTTCCCAGATGAGGCAATCCTTGCTATCGCCTCACTCCCGTGGTATGCCGATATTGTGAACTTTCTCGTTGCAGGGAAAGTCCCACAAGATTGGCCCAGACAGAGGCTTGAGACCTTTCTTGTGAGGGCCAAGTCCTACCACTGGGAGGATCCCATCCTTTACCACGAAGGAGGGGATAGCGTCTGGCGTCGGTGTATTCCTCAGGAGGAACACCATAGCGTCCTCACTTACTGCCACAAGTTTGAGGCAGGAGGACATCATTCTGGGAGGAGAACGGCACAGAAAGTGCTCCAATCCGGCTTGTGGTGGCCTACCCTGTTCAAGGACTCTGATGAGTTCGTGAAGAGGTGTACTGACTGTCAGAGGATGGGCACTTGTGGACAGCGTGATATGATGCCGATGCAGCCCATTCACTTCTGTGAGGTTTTTGACGCATGGGGCATCGATTTCATGGGTCCATTCCCTAAGAGTCAGGGATTTGAGTACATTCTGTTGGCCGTTGATTATGTTAGTCGTTGGGTTGAGGCTATCCCCGCCCGAGCCGCTGATGCGAGGACAGTTTGCAGATTTTTGAGGAAGCATATCATCACGCGGTTCGGGGTTCCACGAGTTCTGATTTCTGATGGGGGGTCTCATTTCATCAACGACCAGGTGAAGACCCTTGCTAGCGAGTTCAGTATAGACCATCGTGTTGCCACACCTTACCATCCACAGACGAATGGTCTAGCTGAGGTGTCGAATAGGGAGATCAAGAATATTTTGCAGAAAGTCGTCCGCCCTGACCGAAAGAATTGGTCACAGCTTTTAGATTCGGTCTTGTGGGCATATAGGACGTCTTTCAAGACTCCTTTGGGCACATCTCCCTTTCGCCTCGTTTATGGCAAGCCGTGCCATTTACCCGTTGAGCTGAGGCACAAGTCACTTTGGGCAGTTACAGATATTCTTATGGATCCAGATGGTATGGGAGACCAGAGGAGGGCAGAGTTAGCTGCCCTGGAGGAGCTTAGAGATGCAGCTTTCTCAAGCAGCCTACATTATAAGGAGAAAGTCAAGGAGTGGCATGATTCTCATATCAGCCACAAGCATTTTGAGACTGGACAGAGAGTATGGTTGTTTGATGCGAGGCTACGATTATTTCCAGGGAAGCTACAAAGCAAATGGAAGGGACCTTTTCTCGTCAGAAAGGTGCACGACAATGGTAGTATTGATATATCCGAGTTGTCTTCTGAGAGCACCTTTCGAGTGAACGGCCAGCGGCTCAAGCCATTTCTAGATCATGAGCCGCGGGACGTTATTGTTGCCCCTATTCATTTTGCGTGAGATGTGGTCTTTTGACTCACATCTTTTGCATCTCACGCCTGATTTTCACTGTTCCTCCGCTTGTATAGATCCAGTTGTCCATATCATTCTATTCTTTAGTCCCACATCCCTTTTTCTCATCTTATGATTATGCTATACTTAGGGTGTACTTTACCCTAAGTATAGGGGGGATGTAGGACCTGCGAGTATTCTTTTCATTCGTTCTGCCCCTGTTTTGCTGCCTATACTTAGGGATATTTTACCCTAAGTATAGGGGGGGGGGCAGATTCTGTATCTTCTTCACTCGGATTTCCCTTCATGTACAGCTTGTTATACTTAGGATTAGTTAATCCTAAGTATAGGGGGAAGCCACCGAGTTCCTCTCATTCTATTCATGTATTCGTTCCTGTACTTAGCCATTCCTTTTCACTTCCCTTCTACTAAGCACGAGTTATGTCTTCTTCATCGCTCTTGATCACTCTGAGGACATCGTTCGAGCTAAGTATAGGGGGGTGTGTATATATTTCATATATACTTTAGCCATAACTCGTACTTTGTGTGAGTGTGTTAATAAATAAAATGGCTAAAAATCACCTAAAAATCACAAAAATTTAAAATTTTTTCATGTACATAAACTTCTTTTATTTACACATACATAGCTAGTGTACAAAGTATTTTTGTAAAAATGATTTCAAAAATCTTTTGTGTAAAGCTTGTGTAAATATTTTTGTATCAAAATTATGTATATAGTACAAAATTTTTTCCAAAATGTTTTGAAAAATCAAAAGTTTGCAAAAATCTTTTGTAAATACTTGTAAATATCTTTTTGCAAAACTTGCACCTCATGCATCATCCATTCATGATTTCAAAACATTTTTCAAAAATTTTGCATGATTGTAAAATATTTGTAAATAGCATCTTGTGTACATATATGTATATAGTTTTCCTGGATGAGAGTTGACATTTAAACTAATCCTGGAATTAAATTGAGAAATGGAGCTTGAATAAGATCTTAATCCACTTAACTTTAAGAGGAACCTTATAGGACTTAGGGTTAAGGCTTTTCAGGTCCATAAGGACTTAATTCTTTGAGTCCACTAGGCTATGAGCATATGTCATCTTGATGAGCTTAAGTAGAACACTTAACAACACACGCATGACTCTTAGAGACAATGGCTTGAATTGCACCTGCACTTTTCACATGGCTCTCCACGGATGAGGTGGTGAGGAGGCAGTTTCCTTAGGCTTGGGGTAGCATATGAGGGTAGTACTTCTAGGCGGAACCTCTCTTCTTCTTCTAGTGAAGGAAGTGCGCCTCAACTTGGTCTAGTGGTGATGAAGGCTAAAGACAGAAGCTGTGGGTTGCAATAAAGCTTCAAAAGAGGGATAGTCTACTGGCTCAAGAGGAAAATTTCTTGTAAATATGCTGCACCATGTAGATATGTTGTACAGAAGTCCTTGAAAAAAAAAAGAAATTTTTCTTTTCTTTTCTTTTCTTTTTTTTTCACTTCTTTTTCAAATAAGTGTTTGCTAAGGGACTATCAAAGTTAAGTATAGGGGGGTGATGAATACCCATTCATCACTCTTTATTCTTATATTTTAGCTACAAAAACCTTTGCAAATGCATGTAGATATATGTAAATACTAATAACTACCAAAAGCATGCATTGTGTAAATACTTATAATTAGCATGTTTTTGTGCAAAAATAAAAGAATAAAGATGAAAAAGAAAAAGAGGGAAATATTTAGAATAAATATTGAGCAACCTAACCCAAGGGAGGGCTCAGCATGGGCCTGACCGCATAAAAGCCTAAGTAGAGGGAGATAGGGGCTCATGTGTATAGATTTTTTGTAAATAAATAAAATTATATTTTCCTCACCCAAAAAAATGCTTGTACATATGAAACTATTAAAAACAAAATAAAAATCTAAAAATCAAAAATGCAAAAACACCCTTTCACCATGTACATAAACCATGCCTCCTTATTTATGTAACCCTATAAATCAATAAAATTATTTAGTAAAATTTTTGTAAATATTCTATGTTACATATTGTAAATAAATAAAATAAAAAGAATCAAAACAAAAATCAAATAAAAATAACAAAATTAAAAATACAAAAATACATTGTATATATATCATGTATATAAATGTATATAACTATTTATTCCACCCATGTATATAAACAATAAAAATAAAATAAAAATACCCTTTTATTCCTAATTCTATACTATAAATAAATAAAATATAAAATGGGAATAAAAATGCACAAAAATAACAAATTAAAAATAAAAAAAAAATTAAAAAGAAACATTGTACAAATACCTATGTATAGCTATACTATGTAAATACCCTATTTTTATTTCCAAAAATTAATTAAAAATCACCAAAAAATAGAAAAAAATAAAAGAAAAATATTTCATGTTGAAAGTTTTTGCTGATTCGGCCCCTAGCTAGGTGTATTTGTCATCTCAAGATCTTGCCACGTGGCCTGATTTCATTGGGCCCTGGGGATGTTGACCGCCCGGTCAACTGACCCCCCCCAGGACCATTCTTCGCGGATTCGAGCGCCGGGCCTTCTTCTCGGATTTATATCCGCTCGACCCGATTGCCTAACACCTAAGCCCCGGCTCCGTTTGACACCTCCCACATCCGACATCATCGCCGGGCATCTACCTCGGGATCCGCGCGCCACCGTGACCCTACCCGATCAGCCCTAGCCGGGTCTGCACTCATATATATTCTGAGCTCCGCCGCTCGATTCCGCCATCTTTGGCTCTCCACCCTTCATCCTGTGACCTCCACTGCATCCCTTGAGGTGACAGCTCTCGATTGCCCATGTCGCATCGAGGAGGGGGTGGCCGGACCACTGATCCGGCGACATTGCGCCGCCGTGCTCCGCCCAGTGCAGGAGCCCGAGCCTCAGGACTTGACGACCTTCGAGGCCACGACCGGGAGCTACCTCAGCTCCAGCCTAGTCTACTTCGCCACCCAGGTAATCACCTAGTTTTCCTATTTCGCCTAATTTCGAGTTTGACCCAAATCGTAGCTCCGCTGTATTCCGTTGATTCCGACCACCTCGAGCATCATTTCGATCATCAGAACCCACGTTCACCATCGCCTTTCCCTCACGCACCTTCTCCGCCCCTCCATTCAACCCAGCTCGCACAGGAGCTGGGATTCGAATCCCCTCGCCGTCGCTTCGCTGGGGTTCGCCCGCATCGACGCACCGACCACCTTCACACCACTTAACCGGGTCGAGGCATTTTGCCCTCGACCCGCGAAGCTTTTGAGCTATCTTGCAGGTCCAGAGGAGGCCATCTGAGGCTTCCCTACATCCAGGCCAGGAGCTTCCCTCCGCCGACCTCGCCGGAGCCCCTCCAGGGCTCGGTTGGGCCATCGGAGACCACCAGCAGCTGCGGAGCACCACGTCGGAGCTTCTCCGATCTTCAGGCGCAGCAGGGGAGGTCAGGAGCGCACATACTGGGCCGGCGAACTTCGCCGGCCACCTGTTCTTCCTCGACCTTCAGGCACCGTTCGATCGCCCTCCAGCTCCAGTTGCAATCTGAGCCACCCGTTCCAGGAGCGTCAGGCACCGTTCGATCAAAGGAGGAGTGATCCAGACCATTTGATCTTGAGATGAGGCGCAGTTGAGCAGTCACCGTCAGATCCTCCACGTGTCTTCGTCTCAGCCATCCGATCACGCCAAGGGTTACAGGAGTGAGGCGCCTCCGCCTTTCCACCGTCGGATCTACACGTGGCGCACGCTCCGCCCTTGGATCTTGAATAAGGGGTAATTGTCCTTAGGCCCCTCTGTTTTTTTAGTTTTTATTATTTAGTCATGTAAATATAGAATGCAGTTGTTTAGTTTTTGGGATATTTGCATAGTGGACCTCGCACTTTAGTTTATTTGCATTCATACCCCTGTGCGTTGTATGCCACGTGCTTCGTCACGTGTTTATCTGGGTTATTTGCATTTAGAGACCCTGTAGTTCTGGTTGTTCTTGAATGAATGAAAGTTTTATTCTATTTGCATTTATACCCCTGTGCGTGATTTATTTCCACATGTGCGTTATATTTTGGGTATTTTGCAGATAAGCCCCTGGACTTTTGGTACTTGTTACCAATAAGTCCTCGGGACTTATTTTTATCACATTTGGGTCCCTGAGTGCCCCAGGCACGTGCCTCGCGCGTGACTTGCTGGGTATTTTGCACCAGGACCCCCAGAACTTTGGGTATTTGCACTTTGGTCCCTGTGCACAGTGCCCCCTTGTTATTTTTGAATAAAATATCAAATCACCTCCAAATTCGATGAAAATTTGACACATGGTTCCTGCCATGTTGTAGGATTTTTGAGAATTTTGGAGGACATTTTTGAGTTTATTTGTTATTTTTAAAAATTCAAAAACATCTATTTTTGGCACTGTTTCACTTGAAAAAATAACAAAAAAATATTAAAACCCCCTAAAAATTCTATAAAAATTAGATACTGTTTTTTATGTGTTGCTTGATTTTCTAGCCAATTTTGGCTATTTTTCATCATTAGAAAACCTTAAAAACTTAAAAACCCTCAAAATTCCATAAAAATTCCAATAAATGCATTAAAAATCCCAAAACAATAATTTTGGTACTCAAATTTTCCTTGTTTTCTCTATTTTACAGGAAAATTACCTCCAGGCCCTTTTGAGGTCTTTAGATATTTTATCTAGGGATTTTAGGCTTGGCTGGACAGTACCCCTTGTTTTTCTTACTGTTTGATTTTTAGAAAATAAAATACACATCATAAAAATTCCAAAAATTCACCAAAAACATTAAAAAACATAAAAAACATAAAAATATTTTTATCTGAATTTTTTCTTGGTTTCTGACGCATTAAATAATTGTTGAAGTGTGATTGCTTTTAGTCTTTCTCATTTTCTTCACATATTAAAAATCCAAAAAAATTTAAAAATAATTAAAAACCACTAAAAATGTTTTCCCTTTTTCTCTGATTCTTCGACTACTTCGTAGGCTTTTTAAGCCAATCCGTGCTCCTTGTGTTCGACCCTGGGTGCTATACCAGGTAAATCTCATAGCAGGACCGCTATTTGAGTGTTGGATTGATTTTATTTCTATTAGTGGTTCGATATTTTTCTTGATATACCTATCTTCTGAGATCCGGGTCGCAACGACCCTTGTCTTATTACCTTCACCCGGGTCTTTTGGGAAATTTTGGTTTATCAGAATGGCGCCGTTGCCGGGGAGCACGGCTTTGTAGTCATTTTTCTATCTTATCTCTCTATATCATAATTGCTTTCTGACCTTCTCTCTTTGATTTTTGTGCGAGGTACTGCTTGGACGACTTGGAGTTTACTATTTGGAGAACCCGCACAAGAAGAAGAGCAGGGAGGAGAAGAAGATTTTTTTTGAGAGAACAATTATTCTTGTAATAATTTAGGACTTTGAACCTGTTGACTTGGACTTTACTCGGGGTCTGTTTCGCCAAGTGCCGGTGCACTTGGGGGACCTCACCGCTGTTTTCCATGTTTTTGATTTCACGCCAAAAAAAATATGCAAAAACGCAAAAAGAACTCCAAAAAAGTGGTGGGTCGGATTGAAAATTTAATAACCCCACCGGAGTATATATAGTCAAATAAAGCAAAGCTTATGGAAACCATGTTACATCTCATGAAGCTTGCAGCGGGAGACTTAGCTACACTGGCTAAGCTTCCAAAACTCTATACTTCTTCCCCCTCTTCTTGAGCCGGTTGCACTTGAACTTAGAAGGGAATACCCCGCTTCTCGAGGAAAGAGTTGCAAGACCGAGGCATTAGAGTTACCAGGTTGAGGGAGGTTGTTTCTTTGTTACTTCTGAGGTGGGGAGCCAGATATCACTTACACTGCATGGAAAGACTCATGGTCATTAGAGTTTGTGTATGTAGACTTGTTCTGATCTGGTTTATTGAGGAGTCTTGTCCATAGATTGGTGGAACTTAGAGGCTGTTGGGTTTTAAGCTTAAGTCCAAATAAGGTTCCGACACATTAATAATCCAAAGATCTGATCGAGCTCCATATTTCAATTTAATGAAGGAAAGTTTAATAATTCAACCTTGATCCATGTACATCCTCTTTTTCTTTTTTCTTTTTCTTTCTTTTTCACTTCTTTTTCAAATAAGTGTTTGCTAAGGGACTAGCAAAGTTAAGTATAGGGGGGGTGATGAATACCCATTCATCACTCTTTATTCTTATATTTTAGCTACAAAAACCTTTGCAAATGCATGTAGATATATGTAAATACAAATAATTACCAAAAGCATGCATTGTGTAAATACTTATAATTAGCATATTTTTGTGCAAAAATAAAAGAATAAATATGAAAAAGAAAAAGAGGGAAATATTTAGAATAAATATTGAGCAACCTAACCCAAGGGAGGGCTCAGCATGGGCCTGACCGCATAAAAGCCTAAGTAGAGGGAGATAGGGGCTCATGTGTATAGATTTTTTGTAAATAAATAAAATTATATTTTCCTCACCCAAAAAAATTCTTGTACATATGAAACTATTAAAAACAAAATAAAAATCTAAAAATCAAAAATGCAAAAACACCCTTTCACCATGTACATAAACCATGCCTCCTTATTTATGTAACCCTATAAATCAATAAAATTATTTAGTAAACTTTTTGTAAATATTCTATGTTACATATTGTAAATAAATAAAATAAAAAGAATCAAAACAAAAATCAAATAAAAATAACAAAATTAAAAATACAAAAATACATTGTATATATATCATGTATATAAATGTATATAACTATTTATTCCACCCATGTATATAAACAATAAAAATAAAATAAAAATACCCTTTTATTCCTAATTCTATACTATAAATAAATAAAATATAAAATGGGAATAAAAATGCACAAAAATAACAAATTAAAAATAAAAAAAAAATTAAAAAGAAACATTGTACAAATACCTATGTATAGCTATACTATGTAAATACCCTATTTTTATTTCCAAAAATTAATAAAAAATCACCAAAAAATAGAAAAAAATGAAAGAAAAATATTTCATGTTGAAAGTTTTTGCTGATTCGGCCCCTAGCTAGGTGTATTTGTCATCTCAAGATCTTGCCACGTGGCCTGATTTCATTGGGCCCTGGGGATGTTGACTGCCCGGTCAACTGACCCCCCCCCAGGACCATTCTTCGCAGATTCGAGCGCCGTGCCTTCTTCTCGGATTTATATCCGCTCGACCCGATTGCCTAACACCTAAACCCCGGCTCCGTTTGACACCTCCCACATCCGACATCATCGCCGGGCATCTACCTCGGGATCCGCGCGCCACCGTGACCCTACCCGATCAGCCCTAGCCGGGTCTGCACTCATATATATTCTGAGCTCCGCCGCTCGATTCCGCCATCTTTGGCTCTCCACCCTTCATCCCGTGACCTCCACTGCTTCTTTTGAGGTGACAGCTCTCGATTGCCCGTGTCGCAGCGAGGAGGGGGTGGCCGGACCACTGATCCGGCGACATTGCGCCGCCGTGCTCCGCCCAGTGCAGGAGCCCGAGCCTCAGGACTTGACGACCTTCGAGGCCACGCCCGGGAGCTACCTCAGCTCCAGCCTAGTCTACTTCGCCACCCAGGTAATCACCTAGTTTTCCTATTTCGCCTAATTTCGAGTTTGACCCAAATCGTAGCTCCGCTGTATTCCGTTGATTCCGACCACCTCGAGCATCATTTCGATCATCGGAACCCACGTTCACCATCGCCTTTCCCTCGCGCACCTTCTCCTCCCCTCCATTCAACCCAGCTCGCACAGGAGCTGGGATTCGAATCCCCTCGCCGTCGCTTCGCCGGGGTTCGCCCGCATCGACGCACCGACCACCGTCACACCACTTAACCGGGTCGAGGCATTTTGCCCTCGACCCGCGAAGCTTTTGAGCTATCTTGCAGGTCCAGAGGAGGCCATCTGAGGCTTCCCTACATCCAGGCCAGGAGCTTCCCTCCGCCGACCTCGCCGGAGCCCCTCCAGGGCTCGGTTGGGCCATCGGAGACCACCAGCAGCTGCGGAGCACCACGTCGGAGCTTCTCCGATCTTCAGGCGCAGCAGGGGAGGTCAGGAGCGCACGTACTGGGCCGGCCAACTTCGCCGGCCACCTGTTCTTCCTCGACCTTCAGGCACCATTCGATCGCCCTCCAGCTCCAGTTGCAATCTGAGCCACCCGTTCCAGGAGCGTCAGGCACCGTTCGATCAAAGGAGGAGTGATCCAGACCATTTGATCTTGAGATGAGGCGCAGTTGAGCAGTCACCGTCAGATCCTCCACGTGTCTTCGTCTCAGCCATCCGAGCATGCCAAGGGTTACAGGAGTGAGGCGCCTCCGCCTTTCCACCGTCGGATCTACACGTGGCGCACGCTCCGCCCTTGGATCTTGAATAAGGGGTAATTGTCCTTAGGCCCCTCTGTTTTTTTAGTTTTTATTATTTAGTCATGTAAATATAGAATGCAGTTGTTTAGTTTTTGGGATATTTGCATAGTGGACCTCGCACTTTAGTTTATTTGCATTCATACCCCTGTGCGTTGTATGCCACGTGCTTCGTCACGTGTTTATCTGGGTTATTTGCATTTAGAGACCCTGTAGTTCTGATTGTTCTTGAATGAATGAAAGTTTTATTCTATTTGCATTTATACCCCTGTGCGTGATTTATTTCCACATGTGCGTTATATTTTGGGTATTTTGCAGATAAGCCCCTGGACTTTTGGTACTTGTTACCAATAAGTCCTCGGGACTTATTTTTATCACATTTGGGTCCCTGAGTGCCCCAGGCACGCGCCTCACGCATGACTTGCTGGGTATTTTGCACCAGGACCCCCAGAACTTTGGGTATTTGCACTTTGGTCCCTGTGCACAATGCCCCCTTGTTATTTTTGAATAAAATATCAAATCACCTCCAAATTTGATGAAAATTTGACACATGGCTCCTGCCATGTTGTTGGATTTTTGAGAATTTTGGAGGACATTTTTGAGTTTATTTGTTATTTTTAAAAATTCAAAAACATCTATTTTTGGCACTGTTTCACTTGAAAAATCACAAAAAATATTAAAACCCCCCTAAAAATTCTATAAAAATTAGATACTGTTTCTTGTGTGTTGCTTGATTTTCTAGCCAATTTTGGCTATTTTTCATCATTAGAAAACCTTAAAAACTTAAAAACCCTCAAAATTCCATAAAAATTCCAATAAATGCATTAAAAATCCAAAAACAATAATTTTGGTACTCAAATTTTCCTTGTTTTCTCTATTTTACAGGAAAATTACCTCTAGGCCCTTTTGAGGTCCTTAGATATTTTATCTAGGGATTTTAGGCTTGGCTGGACAGTACCCCTTGTTTTTCTTACTGTTTGATTTTTAGAAAATAAAATACACATCATAAAAATTCCAAAAATTCACCAAAAACATTAAAAAACATAAAAAACATAAAAATATTTTTATCTGAATTTTTTCTTGGTTTCTGACGCATTAAATAATTGTTGAAGTGTGATTGCTTTTAGTCTTTCTCATTTTCTTCACATATTAAAAATCCAAAAAAATTTAAAAATAATTAAAAACCACTAAAAATGTTTTCCCTTTTCTCTGATTCTTCGACTACTTCGTAGGCTTTTTAAGCCAATCCGTGCTCCTTGTGTTCGACCCTGGGTGCTATACCAGGTAAATCTCATAGCAGGACCGCTATTTGAGTGTTGGATTGATTTTATTTCTATTAGTGGTTCGATATTTTTCTTGATATACCTATCTTCTGAGATCCGGGTCGCAACGACCCTTGTCTTATTACCTTCACCCGGGTCTTTTGGGAAATTTTGGGTGATCCCACCGGCGGTACTGAGGCCGCCGCTTCACCAGTTCGAGGAGGTGGTACTGAGGCCACCCGTTCAGCCGAGCCAGCCCGCGGTACTGATGCCGCGCGACGTCTACCAGCAGCAGAGCCAGCCCGTGGTGGTACTGAGGCCACCGGTGTTTGTACAGATAGATATATTGTTTTTCCTCGCATATTGTATCTCAGAACTCTGTTATGAATAAAGGAAAAGGTTTACTTTCTTCTGGTCCCACTGTGGTGCATGATGTATGTGTGGATCCGGTCCTTGAACCGTCTAGACCTTTTCCTAGTCCTTCATCTGAGAAGGACCCTGTGATCCCCTTCCCTAGAGCCCTTCAGATGGGGAAGGGGAAGAAAAAAGAAAATCCAAAAAAGAGAGAGCTTGAGGAGTTCAGCCAGAGCATGATTGACCGATTCCACATCCAGCTGACCCTCCAGGAGGCTTTGCAGCACATCCCCCTTCTCCAGCGTTCTTTGAGAGACAGGACTACAGTCAGGAGGAGGAGGAGAAACCACACTTCAGAGATACATGTGCTGACGAAAGCCACGTGTTTTGCGATCTAGAACCGACTGCCAGCCAAGAGGCCAGATTCAGGGGCCTCGTATGTCAGATGCCAGATCAGTGAGCAGAGGTTCGACCGTACTCTTCTAGATAGCGGATCGTCGATCAACCTTCTTCCGGCAGCCCTTCTCGACCGCTTCGAGTTGGGCACTCTTCGACAGAGCAGGACAGTCCTTCAGTTCGCTGATCGATCTGTCAAGAGGCCGAAGGGGTTATTACGAGACGTTATCGTCACGATTCAGGGCCTGAAATTCCCCGTGGACTTCGTAGTGTTGGACATGGAGATCCCTGAGTCAGTGGCCGATACCCCCATCATCCTTGGTCGTCCGTTTTTGGCCACAGCCAAGGCGGTGACTGATCATGATAGTGGGAAGGTGTACTTTCGTGTCGAGGGCGAGAGTATACAAATAGATACGGTCGAGGACTACAGAGCTAGAGATAGAGCCCGCTCAGATGCCAGTACCGATTCAGAGCAGCTGACAGACGCAGAGCCAGACATCCACCAGGACTGTGATTTTGTGATCACAGATGATGAGGCAGCTTGGGCAGATCCTTCAGCACAGACCATCCTCTCATATTCCGATACAGCTGATGCCGAGATGATAGCAGAGGAGAGTCTGGAGAGCACAGCCCTGGTTCAGGATACCATAGAGGCAGCAGAGCCGGTCCTTGATCGCGACACGATGTTCAGTGATAGTGGCGCTGAGGCCACCTTGTCTTCCGGTGGTACTGATGCCACCATGGTTGATACAGATCCCTCGGATTCAGAGTCTGATTGGGCCGATTGCTATGATCAGATGCCAGACATGAGTCCATTTGAGCCTACAGATGAGGAGGAGGTAGATGCAGAGCTGAGCAGAGACAGTGCAGTTGAGCAGCCTTCTCCCAATCCAGTTCGCGAGAGTACGCTTTCACTTTCCCAGGCAGATTTGGCAGACTTAGCAACTTTCACTCAGTTTCTTCCGCAGCCAGATTTGCCAGCACCCAGCATTCCAGAGCGAAAGCCGCTCCCTACTTCGCTAAAGTATCGATTCCTTGCGGGCGATCCAGAGATGCACCCAGTCATCATCTCCGCCGAGTTGACTGGAGAGCAAGAATCCCGTTTGATGAGGGTTCTTGAAAAGAACCGCAAGGCGATCGGATGGAGCGTAGCGGATCTCCATGGGATTAGTCCAGCAGTGTGCTCCCACCATATCTATCATGAGGAGGGAGCGAAGCCGTCGCGTGAGTTCCAGCGGCGACTGAACCCCAACCTGAGAGAGGTCGTGATGAAAGAAATGTCAAAATGGTGGAGTGCAGATTTTATTTATCCCACTTCCGACTCCAAGTGGGTCAGCCCCTTGCATGTGGTACCCAAGAAGACGGGCATCACGACTGTGATCAGTGAGTCGGGAGAGGAGATCGCTACACGAGTACCCACCTCTTGGAGGGTTTGTGTTGACTACAGGAGACTCAACCAAGCCACCAAGAAGGACCATTTCCCCCTGCCTTTTATTGACCAGATCATTGAGAGACTGGCAGGGAAGAGCCATTATTGCTTCCTGGATGGGTACTCGGGCTACAACCAAGTGGCCATCGCTCCTGAGGATCAGGAGAAGACCACCTTTACCTGTCCCTTCGGCACATATGCTTTCCGACGCATGCCATTTGGGCTATGCAATGCCCCTGCGACCTTTCAGAGGTGCATGCTGTCGATCTTTTCGGACATGGTAGGGGAATGTTTGGAGGTCTTCATGGACGATTTCTCGGTCTACGGCGACGGATTCGATTCTTGTCTTGACTGCCTAGACCGGGTACTCCAGCGATGTATCGAGTTTCATTTGGTTCTGTCATGGGAGAAGAGTCACTTCATGGTGACTCAAGGGACGGTGCTTGGCCACATCATCTCCAACAGGGGCATGGAGGTTGATCCGGCTAAGGTTGATGTCATTAGAAAACTCACACCGCCGTCCAATTTGAGGCAGCTACGGTCATTCCTGGGGCACGTTGGATTTTATAGGAGATTTATTCAGGATTTCAGCAAGATTGCCCGACCGTTGACTGACCTCTTGACGAAAGACACCGAGTTCCTTGTCGATGACAAGTGTGTTTCGTCCTTTGCGACTCTCCAGCACCATGTTATTGAGGCTCCTGTTCTCCAGCCACCTGATTGGTCTCTCCCATTCGAGATCATGACGGACGCCTCCGATTTTGCCGTGGGGGCAGTGCTGGGACAGAGGAGGGATGGAGTTCCGTTTGCCATACACTATGCTAGCCGCACATTGGATTCCACCCAGCGGAATTATACGGTCACAGAGAAGGAGATGCTAGCAGTAGTGTTTGCCCTAGATAAGTTCAGATCGTATATCATTGGATCTAGAGTGACTTTGTTTACAGATCATACCGCCATCAGATACCTCATGGCAAAGAAGGATGCCAAGGCCAGACTGACTAGATGGATCCTTCTACTCCAGGAGTTCGACATTGAGATCAAGGATAAGCCTGGAGTCAAGAATGTAGTGGCGGATCATCTCTCCCGATTAGAGCAACCTGAGGATTCTGAGCAGATTGATCCCATTCGAGATACCTTCCCAGATGAGGCGATCCTTGCTATCGCCTCACTCCCGTGGTATGCCGATATTGTGAACTTTCTCGTTGCAGGGAAAGTCCCACAAGATTGGCCCAGACAGAGGCTTGAGACCTTTCTTGCGAGGGCCAAGTCCTACCACTGGGAGGATCCCATCCTTTACCACGAAGGAGGGGATAGCGTCTGGCGTCGGTGTATTCCTCAGGAGGAACACCATAGCGTCCTCACTTACTGCCACAAGTTTGAGGCAGGAGGACATCATTCTGGGAGGAGAACGGCACAGAAAGTGCTCCAATCCGGCTTGTGGTGGCCTACCCTGTTCAAGGACTCTGATGAGTTCGTGAAGAGGTGTACTGACTGTCAGAGGATGGGCACTTGTGGACAGCGTGATATGATGCCGATGCAGCCCATTCACTTCTGTGAGGTTTTTGACGCATGGGGCATCGATTTCATGGGTCCATTCCCTAAGAGTCAGGGATTTGAGTACATTCTGTTGGCCGTTGATTATGTTAGTCGTTGGGTTGAGGCTATCCCCGCCCGAGCCGCTGATGCGAGGACAATTTGCAGATTTTTGAGGAAGCATATCATCACGCGGTTCGGGGTTCCATTTCATCAACGACCAGGTGAAGGCCCTTGCTAGCGAGTTCAGTATAGACCATCGTGTTGCCACACCTTACCATCCACAGACGAATGGTCTAGCTGAGGTGTCGAATAGGGAGATCAAGAATATTTTGCAGAAAGTCGTCCGCCCTGACCGAAAGAATTGGTCACAGCTTTTGGACTCGGTCTTGTGGGCATATAGGACGTCTTTCAAGACTCCTTTGGGCACATCTCCCTTTCGCCTCGTTTATGGCAAGCCGTGCCATTTACCCGTTGAGCTGAGGCACAAGTCACTTTGGGCAGTTACAGATATTCTTATGGATCCAGATGGTATGGGAGACCAGAGGAGGGCAGAGTTAGCTGCCCTGGAGGAGCTTAGAGATGCAGCTTTCTCAAGCAGCCTACATTATAAGGAGAAAGTCAAGGAGTGGCATGATTCTCATATCAGCCACAAGCATTTTGAGACTGGACAGAGAGTATGGTTGTTTGATGCGAGGCTACGATTATTTCCAGGGAAGCTACAAAGCAAATGGAAGGGACCTTTTCTCGTCAGAAAGGTGCACGACAATGGTAGTATTGATATATCCGAGTTGTCTTCTGAGAGCACCTTTCGAGTGAACGGCCAGCGGCTCAAGCCATTTCTAGATCATGAGCCGCGGGACGTTATTGTTGCCCCTATTCATTTTGCGTGAGATGTGGTCTTTTGACTCACATCTTTTGCATCTCACGCCTGATTTTCACTGTTCCTCCGCTTGTATAGATCCAGTTGTCCATATCATTCTATTCTTTAGTCCCACATCCCTTTTTCTCATCTTATGATTATGCTATACTTAGGGTGTACTTTACCCTAAGTATAGGGGGGATGTAGGACCTGCGAGTATTCTTTTCATTCGTTCTGCCCCTGTTTTGCTGCCTATACTTAGGGATATTTTACCCTAAGTATAGGGGGGGGCAGATTCTGTATCTTCTTCACTCGGATTTCCCTTCATGTACAGCTTGTTATACTTAGGATTAGTTAATCCTAAGTATAGGGGGAAACCACCGAGTTCCTCTCATTCTATTCATGTATTCGTTCCTGTACTTAGCCATTCCTTTTCACTTCCCTTCTACTAAGCACGAGTTATGTCTTCTTCATCGCTCTTGATCACTCTGAGGACATCGTTCGAGCTAAGTATAGGGGGTGTGTATATAATTCATATATACTTTAGCCATAACTCGTACTTTGTGTGAGTGTGTTAATAAATAAAATGGCTAAAAATCACCTAAAAATCCACAAAAATTTAAAATTTTTTTCATGTACATAAACTTCTTTTATTTACACATACATAGCTAGTGTACAAAGTATTTTGTAAAAATGATTTCAAAAATCTTTTGTGTAAAGCTTGTGTAAATATTTTTGTATCAAAATTATGTATATAGTACAAAATTTTTTCCAAAATGTTTTGGAAAAATCAAAAGTTTGCAAAAATCTTTTGTAAATACTTGTAAATATCTTTTTGCAAAACTTGCACCTCATGCATCATCCATTCATGATTTCAAAACATTTTTCAAAAATTTTGCATGATTGTAAAATATTTGTAAATAGCATCTTGTGTACATATATGTATATAGTTTTCCTGGATGAGAGTTGACATTTAAACTAATCTTGCAATTAAATTGAGAAATGGAGCTTGAATAAGATCATAATCCACTTAACTTTAAGAGGAACCTTATAGGACTTAGGGTTAATGCTTTTCAGGTCCATAAGGACTTAATTCTTTGAGTCCACTAGGCTATGAGCATATGTCATCTTGATGAGCTTAAGTAGAACACTTAACAACACACGCATGACTCTTAGAGACAATGGCTTGACTTGCACCTGCACTTTTCACATGGCTCTCCACGGATGAGGTGGTGAGGAGGCAGTTTCCTTAGGCTTGGGGTAGCATATGAGGGTAGTACTTCTAGGCGGAACCTCTCTTCTTCTTCTAGTGAAGGAAGTGCGCCTCAACTTGGTCTAGTGGTGATGAAGGCTAAAGACAGAAGCTGTGGGTTGCAATAAAGCTTCAAAAGAGGGATAGTCTACTGGCTCAAGAGGAAAATTTCTTGTAAATATGCTGCACCATGTAGATATGTTGTACAAAAGTCCTTGAAAAAAAAAGAAAATTTTCTTTTCTTTTCTTTTTTTTTTCACTTCTTTTTCAAATAAGTGTTTGCTAAGGGACTAGCAAAGTTAAGTATAGGGGGGTGATGAATACCCATTCATCACTCTTTATTCTTATATTTTAGCTACAAAAACCTTTGCAAATGCATGTAGATATATGTAAATACAAATAATTACCAAAAGCATGCATTGTGTAAATACTTATAATTAGCATATTTTTGTGCAAAAATAAAAGAATAAAGATGAAAAAGAAAAGAGGGAAATATTTAGAATAAATATTGAGCAACCTAACCCAAGGGAGGGCTCAGCATGGGCCTGACCGCATAAAAGCCTAAGTAGAGGGAGATAGGGGCTCATGTGTATAGATTTTTTGTAAATAAATAAAATTATATTTTCCTCACCCAAAAAAATGCTTGTACATATGAAACTATTAAAAACAAAATAAAAATCTAAAAATAAAAAATGCAAAAACACCCTTTCACCATGTACATAAACCATGCCTCCTTATTTATGTAACCCTATAAATCAATAAAATTATTTAGTAAAATTTTTGTAAATATTCTATGTTACATATTGTAAATAAATATAAATAAAAAGAATCAAAACAAAAATCAAATAAAAATAACAAAATTAAAAATACAAAAATACATTGTATATATATCATGTATATAAATGTATATAACTATTTATTCCACCCATGTATATAAACAATAAAAATAAAATAAAATACCTTTTATTCCCTAATTCTATACTATAAATAAATAAAAATATAAAATGGGAATAAAAATGCACAAAAATAACAAATTAAAAATCAAAAAAAATTAAAAGAAACATTGTACAAATACCTATGTATAACTATACTATGTAAATACCCTATTTTTATTTCCAAAAATTAATTAAAAATCACCAAAAAATAATAAAAATAAAGAGAAAATATTTCATGTTGAAAGTTTTTGCTGATTCGGCCCCTAGCTAGGTGTATTTGTCATCTCAAGATCTTGCCACGTGGCCTGATTTCATTGGGCCCTGGGGATGTTGACCGCCCGGTCAACTGACCCCCCCCAGGACCATTCTTCGCGGATTCGAGCGCCGGGCCTTCTTCTCGGATTTATATCCGCTCGACCCGATTGCCTAACACCTAGCCCCGGCTCCGTTGACACCTCCCACATCCGACATCATCGCCGGGCATCTACCTCGGGATCCGCGCGCCACCGTGACCCTACCCGATCAGCCCTAGCCGGGTCTGCACTCATATATATTCTGAGCTCCGCCGCTCGATTCCGCCATCTTTGGCTCTCCACCCTTCATCCCGTGACCTCCACTGCATCCCTTGAGGTGACAGCTCTCGATTGCCCGTGTCGCAGCGAGGAGGGGGTGGCCGGACCACTGATCCAGCGACATTGCGCCGCCGTGCTCCGCCCAGTGCAGGAGCCCGAGCCTCAGGACTTGACGACCTTCGAGGCCACGACCGGGAGCTACCTCAGCTCCAGCCTAGTCTACTTCGCCACCCAGGTAATCACCTAGTTTTCCCTATTTCGCCTAATTTCGAGTTTGACCCAAATCGTAGCTCCGCTGTATTCCGTTGATTCCGACCACCTCGAGCATCATTTCGATCATCAGAACCCACGTTCACCATCGCCTTTCCCTCACGCACCTTCTGCGCCCCTCCATTCAACCCAGCTCGCACAGGAGCTGGGATTCGAATCCCCTCGCCGTCGCTTCGCCGGGGCTCGCCCGCATCGACGCACCGACCACCTTCACACCACTTAACCGGGTCGAGGCATTTTGCCCTCGACCCGCGAAGCTTTTGAGCTATCTTGCAGGTCCAGAGGAGGCCATCTGAGGCTTCCTACATCCAGGCCAGGAGCTTCCCTCCGCCGACCTCGCCGGAGCCCCTCCAGGGCTCGGTTGGGCCATCGGAGACCACCAGCAGCTGCGGAGCACCACGTCGGAGCTTCTCCGATCTTCAGGCGCAGCAGGGGAGGTCAGGAGCGCACGTACTGGGCCGGCGAACTTCGCCGGCCACCTGTTCTTCCTCGACCTTCAGGCACCGTTCGATCGCCCTCCAGCTCCAGTTGCAATCTGAGCCACCCGTTCCAGGAGCGTCAGGCACCGTTCGATCAAAGGAGGAGTGATCCAGACCATTTGATCTTGAGATGAGGTGCAGTTGAGCAGTCACCGTCAGATCCTCCACGTGTCTTCGTCTCAGCCATCCGATCACGCCAAGGGTTACAGGAGTGAGGCGCCTCCGCCTTTCCACCGTCGGATCTACACGTGGCGCACGCTCCGCCCTTGGATCTTGAATAAGGGGTAATTGTCCTTAGGCCCCTCTGTTTTTTTAGTTTTATTATTTAGTCATGTAAATATAGAATGCAGTTGTTTAGTTTTTGGGATATTTGCATAGTGGACCTCGCACTTTAGTTTATTTGCATTCATACCCCTGTGCGTTGTATGCCACGGGCTTCGTCACGTGTTTATCTGGGTTATTTGCATTTAGAGACCCTGTAGTTCTGGTTGTTCTTGAATGAATGAAAGTTTTATTCTATTTGCATTTATACCCCTGTGCGTGATTTATTTCCACATGTGCGTTATATTTTGGGTATTTTGCAGATAAGCCCCTGGACTTTTGGTACTTGTTACCAATAAGTCCTCGGGACTTATTTTTATCACATTTGGGTCCCTGAGTGCCCCAGGCACGCGCCTCGCGCGTGACTTGTTGGGTATTTGCACCAGGACCCCCAGAACTTTGGGTATTTGCACTTTGGTCCCTGTGCACAATGCCCCCTTGTTATTTTTGAATAAAATATCAAATCACCTCCAAATTCGATGAAAATTTGACACATGGCTCCTGCCATGTTGTAGGATTTTTGAGAATTTTGGAGGACATTTTTGAGTTTATTTGTTATTTTTAAAAATTCAAAAACATCTATTTTTGGCACTATTTCACTTGAAAAATCACAAAAAAATATTAAAACCCCCCTAAAAATTCTATAAAAATTAGATACTGTTTCTTGTGTGTTGCTTGATTTTCTAGCCAATTTTGGCTATTTTTCATCATTAGAAAACCTTAAAAACTTAAAAACCCTCAAAATTCCATAAAAATTCCAATAAATGCATTAAAAATCCAAAAACAATAATTTTGGTTCTCAAATTTTCCTTGTTTTCTCTATTTTACAGGAAAATTACCTCCAGGCCCTTTTGAGGTCCTTAGATATTTTATCTAGGGATTTTAGGCTTGGCTGGACAGTACCCCTTGTTTTTCTTACTGTTTGATTTTTAGAAAATAAAATACACATCATAAAAATTCCAAAAATTCACCAAAAACATTAAAAAACATAAAAAAACATAAAAATATTTTTATCTGAATTTTTGCTTGGTTTCTGACGCATTAAATAATTGTTGAAGTGTGATTGCTTTTAGTCTTTCTCATTTTCTTCACATATTAAAAATCCAAAAAAATTTAAAAATAATTAAAAACCACTAAAAATGTTTTCCCTTTTTCTCTGATTCTTCGACTACTTCGTAGGCTTTTTAAGCCAATCCGTGCTCCTTGTGTTCGACCCTGGGTGCTATACCAGGTAAATCTCATAGCAGGACCGCTATTTGAGTGTTGGATTGATTTTATTTCTATTAGTGGTTCGATATTTTTCTTGATATACCTATCTTCTGAGATCCGGGTCGCAACGACCCTTGTCTTATTACCTTCACCCGGGTCTTTTGGGAAATTTTTGGGTTATCAGTTGCCTTATTTGATTGTTGTGGGTTAATTGTTATTTGAACTGCGGATTTCACGTGAGGTCAACTCAGCGACTGTTGATTCGCCTTGTGAATCGACATGACCTCTGCAAAATTCGGTTCAACAGGTTGGCGGTCACCCCTCGCGACCACCGAAGAAGAATGATCGCTATAACTTAGGATGAGTACAAGTCTTTCTTTCCCTATCTCTCTCATCTCTTTCTTCTTTCTCTCTCTCCCCCTCTCTAGGGGTTAAATTGTTCTTGTGGTGGTGTAGAGGCAATGCCTCCCATCCCCTCTATATATAGTTACAAACCATAGTCCTATTTTTATTAGAACTAAAAATAGAATACAACTCAATTACTATTAGGATTAGAAGTTCTATTTCTTTATATTTCCAATTCTGATATGACTCCTAGTTCCTAACAATATTCCCCTTGAGTTGAATTCCATCATGATATATTCATTATATTGAGTATGTTCTTGGTTATACTCATCATCTGTAGGTCTTCTTAGCAAGAACACATCATCTCTAGGTGATGCATCAGTCGTTGGATGCCCTCGATGTGCCAGCTTGCATGATCTCCTTACAGCTATCTCTAGAAGAATTCTTCGATGCCTCTGGTCGATTTCTCCAAGAAATCACCATATGACGAGTTCTGAGGATTGTACATCTACTACATCGCATCATCTCGTCGATGTTGAACCTCACTTTATCCGTTGCATCTTGTCCCTTCAACAACGTTGAACCTGAATCTGATACCAATTGATGTCGGTACCTACTCAATTCTGATACAAGTTGATGGGAAAGGAAGCGATACCAACTCGACTCTGATACTAGTTGATGGTACATGAGCTGATATCGTCTTGTCTCAGATACCAGTTGTTAGGGATATAGACCACCTAAAACAGATGCGGATGCATAATCGATCACCACCACAAAAGCATGTGAAGGAAATAACAATCACATACAACGATGGACTACCACCTCTCGTACTACCGGAGAAAAAAGATCACTAGAAAAGAACGAGTATAACTCTATCTCTCTTCTTTTCTTCTCTCTCTCTCTCTCCCCCTCTTTAGGGGTTACATTGTTCTTTGTGGTGGTGTAGAGGCAATACCTCCCACTGCCTCTATACATAGCCTAATTACAAACACATAATCCTATTTCTATTATGACTAAAAATAGAATACAACTCAATTACTATTAAGATTGGAAGTCCTATTTCTTTAGAATTCCCAATCATGGCATGACTCTTGTTGAAGAGGATTTTGCGAGAGTCTAGAAATCTCACAAGGCGAGAGATAAAGTCGATGCGGTGACCGCTCACGAAACCCAACTTCAGACAATTAACCCATGACAAATAAATCAAGAAATAAAATATAGATGTACAGAGTTAAAATTTATTATAACTTTACAACAAAAATGTGTATAGTGTGCAAGTATGTGTAGAGTGTCGAACATAGGGAACAAGTAGGATAGACCGGGGAATCAATTGCACAAAAGTGAATGTGATGTATTTATCTATAAGTATTTTTTGTGGGTTTTAATTTTTTTAATTTTTAAATTTATATTATTTATATTTTTATATTTTGATTTTTATATTTTGATTTTTAACTTTTCTTTTTATATTTTATATTTTTATATTTCCTTTTTCTTTTACTATATATAAGGCTATACATATAATATATATATACAAGATAGCCTAGGGTTGATATAAAGATTAACAAAAAATATTCAAAATAAATAAAATAAAATATTATTGGGTTTTATATAATTTTTTACTATTTTATGATTTCTTAATATTTTTATAAATTTTATTTATTTTTAAAGTAAAAAAAATCCTAAAATAGGAACAAAATAAATATCCGATATTAAAATGGAGATGAAAAATAGTAAACAGTAGCAAAATTTCTCCAAATTAATTTTTATATAAAGATAATAATATAGAGAAAAATATAAAACATAAAATATAATTTTTTAGGGATTTTTATAAATTTGTATAAGGGTTTTTAGAGTTTTTCTATTTATAAAGTTTTCTTTTATATTTTTTAGTTATTTTTGGTCTGAAGTTATAAAATAAGTAAATAAATAAGAAATATATTTTTTGGAATTTTTCAAAAAGGTTTTGTAATTTTATGTATTTTCTATTGCAAACAGGGACAAAAAGAAACTTTTTAAAATTTTTCTAATTAATAAATAGCTTCAAATTACAAACCAAAACTTATGGTGTGAAAATATATGCAATCAACAAGCTACATCTATTTTTGGGTTTTTTTTCGACTTTAATTGCTATCTAAAAGAAATAGAGACAACAAAGAGAAAATGCAATACTAGCATGGGTATTAATGTAAATAGATGAAAGTTCAAGGGCCAAACTGTAATTTTCACTTAAATATATAACACATACAAAAAGTTCCAACACTAATGTGAAGTAAATAATGTTTCAGGGGCCTCCGTGCAAAATGCGCAAACTCACTTGTAGCAACACGTGAGCCACGCAGGCGGGGCCTAAATGCAATTTCAAGAAACTCAGAGGCCTGCTTGAAATTTTATAAAAAATACAACACTTAAGTAAAAATTTACCGAACTAATTGGAAATAAAAATATCCCAGGGGTCCCACCGTAAATCGCCACCTCACGTGATGCGTCACGTGAGGTGATGTGGCTAGGACCGAAAGGCAAATTCAGAAAGTACGAGTGCCTTTCTGTAAATTTTACAAAATAAATTAGACGACATACGTATGTTTATAGACTATTATTAAATACAAAATAACGTTGGGGTGGAATATGCAAAATACCCAAGGCATTGTAGATGAACAACTTGATGTGCGCCACTTAAGCCACATGTCGCCCCCACAAAAGGCGATGACGGTTCAGATGCACGGCTAGGATTAAAAGATCTTGAACGTCTGACGGTGCAGGACGGGCGTGATCCGACGGTGCCTGAAGCTTCTAGCGTCTGCATGTGATCCGACGGTGGAAAGACCTCGTGGAAGAACAGGGACGGTACTCCATTAAGGCGAGCTTCCACAACCTCACATTCTCTCCTTCGACGGTCCTTGGAGCTCCAAAAAGCCAAAAGCGCTCCTGCGGTGGTCCTCTAGGTGTTGGCGACTCTAGAAATCTCCGACGATGGACGGAGGCTCACATGAGGCCGGCGGAGCAAGGAAGCTCTAGTTACTTCGGCGAAGCTCCAAAACGAGCTCTAGCTCCTACTGAGGTACTTGGAACTGCAAGAAAAGCTAAGAGGTCGAGGGCAAAGTGCCACAACCTGTTAGGGGGTGGTATGGAGGCGGAGGAGCGAGATGCGAAGTTCGTTGGAACGAGCTCCGACGAACGGTGGACGAAGTTGATGAAGCGATTAAAACTCAAAGAAGAAGATGTGAGAGGAATCTTAGGACTACGACTATGCTAAAAAGGCAGTAAAAATGGAGAAAATAAACCTCGGTTCTCGGAATACCGGAGATGGACCTCGATGGCCAACCTTGGCCTAAGATGGTGGAAGAGCGCCTTGGCTCGCCTGAGCTCGCCCCCAAGGAGTTGGAGACGATGCTGTCACCAACGTGCATCCATATCACAAAGAAGGAGGGTCAAAACGAGGACCAAGGAGGTTCAAACATGGAATGGAAGATTGGGGTGGTTTTGTACATCGATTTGGCGACTCCAAAGAATGAAGGACATCGAGCGTATCGATGATGCAATTCCCGAGAAGAAGCTTGGACGTGTAAGATGGATCCTCGAGGAGAGAAATTGCAGAAGAGATCGACGTGAAAGGATGCAAGGGCCGGCCTCCAAAAATCCTAAAAGAAGACCTAGTCGCTAGGTATGACAGGGAGCAAACCTCGGTCAGAGAGTTGACTGAGGTCAACGGGTGGAGAAGCCTGGTTGGTCCACGTGGACCAACCAGAAAAAATCCTTGAAAAAATACTTCAAAAATCGATTTAAAATAGTAAATAAATTTATTAATTTTAGGTTATAAAATGAAAGATATTTATTATTTTTTACTTCAAAAATCAATTTAAAATAGTAAATAAATTTATTAATTTTAGGTTATAAAATGAAAAATATTTATTATTTTTTGAATTATTTTATTATGATATTTTATTTATTCGAGATTTATAATTACAAGTTATTTTGAGGGCTATATATATGTATATTCATCTATATATTTTAGGGCTTTTATTTTTATTTTGTATTTTTGATTTTATTAATTTAATTTCTTATTTTATAAATTTATAAATTAATTTTATACACTTAAATATATTTTTATTATATTTTTCTGAAATATATAATTAAATAATTAGGTATATTTTTTAGGGATATTTACCCAGCAGACCCTGAAATCTTTCTAAATTACCTCTACAACCTTTGAAACATTGATATTCCTCCGTAGACCCCGTAATCTTGCTAACCATTACTGCGTAGACCCTGTGGTTTAGGGTCGTCAAATTTTTCACTGACGGACGTTA
>JAZKJV010007669.1:0-35478 GCA_037367405.1 Ottelia alismoides
CTCATGAAATTGCTCGTTAGGTTGCATGGAGAAGTTGTTGATCAGGGCCCTTGCTGCATTCGTCCGCCCGAGTGGATAGTACTTGTTCAAGTACTCGGTGCGGAGCTGATCCCAGGTGTAGACAAACTTCCCTAGATGTTTCAGCCAGGCGGCTGCTCTATCTGCCAGTGAAAAAGGGAAGGCCATCATTCGAATCGTATCTTGGTCCACACGACGGTCGTGGACAGTGCTGCAGATCATCAGAAACTCCTGGAGATGGAGGTGTGGTTCCTCAGTGGCGAGTCCGTGAAAATGAGGAAGCATCTGCAGGGTGTTCGGAGGGAACTTGAAATCCCCCACGATAGCAGGAATCACCACCCACTGGTGCATCAGTGTAGATCCAGGGTTGTGAAGCTCCCGCATCGGTCTTGCTGCGGCGGCGGTTGCCGCTGCTGCGGCTGCTGCTGCTGCGGCTGCTGCCTCTGCATCAGCATCAGGGATGTCCTCTGGCTCGCTCGGCTCTTCTCGCTCTCTTCGGAGTCTCTCCAACTCCCTCCTCATCTCTATCCTGAAAGCCCCCTGATCGCGTAACTGGTTCTGAACTGTCTCTAACGACGCGATCAGGGTGGAGTTGATCGCCCCCTGGTCTAAGACAAAATGTTCGGGCTGGCGATCGTCTGAACTACCGGCTCCAGCCATTGGGATATCTGCAAAATCAGAAGAGCCCAACTCAGGTTCGGTCAAATGAATTCGTCTCTCCTCGGGCTCATGTCTCTCAGGAACAGAAGAAAGGGGATCGAGGGGGAACAGGGTGGATTCGAACTCGGGCCCGGAGAGCTGGTCTCGACTCTCACGGGCCAACCTAGATGATGGAGTAGACGCGCCTGAAAGCGGTGCAGCCAGAGGCTGCCTAAGAGATCGTCTGCCCATCATCTTGATCTTGGCGAGTTGGGCGGATGGGATCTGGAGAAAATATGATAGCCAAGCAAACCCCCGGTTCACCAACGCAACACAATGTGAAGACCGTGAAAGATCGGTCAATTTATCTTGTCAATTTTAGTTGGTGAACATTCAAGATATCAGAGCGATTACGTGACCTGTTGGGATACCCGGTGCTCTCTCAACCGACTGTCCCGCACAGAAGAGTCGGTAATCAGTCGAGATGAGCACCGGAGGGCTCTACCTAGTGTTCGGGTCACTCTCTCGCACAATCAAACCAAACAATGAGGGGGTTGCTCTCCCCAAGACAAATTTTTATTGTGAGTGTCTTTTAGGGTCAATAGAGTTATCCAGTCCCAATTTTTATTGTTTTTCTTTTTAATTTTTTTCAAAAATAAAAACAAGCGGCCTAGCGGTTTTTCCGATTCTCCTGATGATTATTAATCCAAAAACAGAGGGAGAAGACGAAAAAGCCGATGCGCGAAGAAATCAATGATGCATGCAGAGAAAGAAATGCGTACCTTGTCTCCAGCACTCTACATGCAAGTGATCCGCGCAGAATTTAAATACAGAATAAAACTACCTAAATGGTGCAGCGGGAAAAACCGGCCTTAGACAAGCAATTTCTATTGATCGTGAAGAACAATAGTTAGCTAATCGAATTGAGTCCGGAGTCCGATCTTGGGAGTCACTCGGTGCCCGCCACAACGGGTCCTGCCAGCGCTGTATGTGACTCCTCACGGCACGTGGTCTCAAATTCAATTAAACTAACTTTTTCAATGAATTTTATTAAGGTCCAATTACGTTCTATGGGAACAGATATTCTATTAGGTGTTTGGGCCTTAAAAATCTACGTCACAATCAACATAAATTCCTAAATCTAGGGGCTCGAGGAAAACCACGTAAACACCGGAAAAGGCAGCTAGCTATGAAAACCACGATAAAAGCCGCGAAAATCAGATGGGTCCCCCGAGCACACAGGTGCTCGGCGAAACAGACCCGCTAATGTCACAAATGTCCACAAATGTCCAGAGTCTGAGTCCTAAATTATTACAACAAGAATAATGTCCTCTCTCTCTGAAATAAAATTTTCCTCTCCTCTCTCTCTCTTCCCGCTCTTCTTCCCGCACGGGTCCTGGCGGCTGCTGAGATCTCTGTGTGTACAACCGAGTCTGGGACATCACCATGTAATTCTCGGACATCTCCTCATAGATGGCCCAGACTTGGTTGTGGTCCTTGGCAAAGTAGGACCCGCCGCAAGAAGCATTCACCAGACCCTGAAGCTCTGGCGTCAGCCCACTGAAGAAGCTCTGAACTAGGTTCGGCTTCGAAATGTCGTGGTGGGGGCATCTATCCAGAAGCTCTCTGAACCTCTCCCATGCCTCATGAAATTGCTCGTTAGGTTGCATGGAGAAGTTGTTGATCAGGGCCCTTGCTGCATTCGTCCGCCCGAGTGGATAGTACTTGTTCAAGTACTCGGTGCGGAGCTGATCCCAGGTGTAGACAAACTTCCCTAGATGTTTCAGCCAGGCGGCTGCTCTATCTGCCAGTGAAAAAGGGAAGGCCATCATTCGAATCGTATCTTGGTCCACACGACGGTCGTGGACAGTGCTGCAGATCATCAGAAACTCCTGGAGATGGAGGTGTGGTTCCTCAGTGGCGAGTCCGTGAAAATGAGGAAGCATCTGCAGGGTGTTCGGAGGGAACTTGAAATCCCCCACGATAGCAGGAATCACCACCCACTGGTGCATCAGTGTAGATCCAGGGTTGTGAAGCTCCCGCATCGGTCTTGCTGCGGCGGCGGCTGCCGCTGCTGCGGCTGCTGCTGCTGCGGCTGCTGCCTCTGCATCAGCATCAGGGATGTCCTCTGGCTCGCTCGGCTCTTCTCGCTCTCTTCGGAGTCTCTCCAACTCCCTCCTCATCTCTATCCTGAAAGCCCCCTGATCGCGTAACTGGTTCTGAACTGTCTCTAACGACGCGATCAGGGTGGAGTTGATCGCCCCCTGGTCTAAGACAAAATGTTCGGGCTGGCGATCGTCTGAACTACCGGCTCCAGCCATTGGGATATCTGCAAAATCAGAAGAGCCCAACTCAGGTTCGGTCAAATGAATTCGTCTCTCCTCGGGCTCATGTCTCTCAGGAACAGAAGAAAGGGGATCGAGGGGGAACAGGGTGGATTCGAACTCGGGCCCGGAGAGCTGGTCTCGACTCTCACGGGCCAACCTAGATGATGGAGTAGACGCGCCTGAAAGCGGTGCAGCCAGAGGCTGCCTAAGAGATCGTCTGCCCATCATCTTGATCTTGGCGAGTTGGGCGGATGGGATCTGGAGAAAATATGATAGCCAAGCAAACCCCCGGTTCACCAACGCAACACAATGTGAAGACCGTGAAAGATCGGTCAATTTATCTTGTCAATTTTAGTTGGTGAACATTCAAGATATCAGAGCGATTACGTGACCTGTTGGGATACCCGGTGCTCTCTCAACCGACTGTCCCGCACAGAAGAGTCGGTAATCAGTCGAGATGAGCACCGGAGGGCTCTACCTAGTGTTCGGGTCACTCTCTCGCACAATCAAACCAAACAATGAGGGGGTTGCTCTCCCCAAGACAAATTTTTATTGTGAGTGTCTTTTAGGGTCAATAGAGTTATCCAGTCCCAATTTTTATTGTTTTTCTTTTTAATTTTTTTCAAAAATAAAAACAAGCGGCCTAGCGGTTTTTCCGATTCTCCTGATGATTATTAATCCAAAAACAGAGGGAGAAGACGAAAAAGCCGATGCGCGAAGAAATCAATGATGCATGCAGAGAAAGAAATGCGTACCTTGTCTCCAGCACTCTACATGCAAGTGATCCGCGCAGAATTTAAATACAGAATAAAACTACCTAAATGGTGCAGCGGGAAAAACCGGCCTTAGACAAGCAATTTCTATTGATCGTGAAGAACAATAGTTAGCTAATCGAATTGAGTCCGGAGTCCGATCTTGGGAGTCACTCGGTGCCCGCCACAACGGGTCCTGCCAGCGCTGTATGTGACTCCTCACGGCACGTGGTCTCAAATTCAATTAAACTAACTTTTTCAATGAATTTTATTAAGGTCCAATTACGTTCTATGGGAACAGATATTCTATTAGGTGTTTGGGCCTTAAAAATCTACGTCACAATCAACATAAATTCCTAAATCTAGGGGCTCGAGGAAAACCACGTAAACACCGGAAAAGGCAGCTAGCTATGAAAACCACGATAAAAGCCGCGAAAATCAGATGGGTCCCCCGAGCACACAGGTGCTCGGCGAAACAGACCCGCTAATGTCACAAATGTCCACAAATGTCCAGAGTCTGAGTCCTAAATTATTACAACAAGAATAATGTCCTCTCTCTCTGAAATAAAATTTTCCTCTCCTCTCTCTCTCTTCCCGCTCTTCTTCCCGTGCGGGTCCTTAAAAAGTGTACTTCAAGAGCTCCACGTAGTACCTCGCACAAAAAATAGAAAGAGAGAGTGTCAGAAAACAGTTATAATATAGAGAGACAAAAATACAAGAATGAAATCTGACTACAAAGCCGTGCTCCCCGGCAACGGCGCCATTCTGTTGACCGAGAAAAATGACAGAGGTAAAGGTGTAAATGAATAGGTCGTTGCGACCTCAGTCACTAAGCACGTGTCAATCAAGAAAAATGAACCACTCAAATAAGATAAATCAATAAAATTCAGAGAAGATAGAAGTGGTCCTGCTATTGGGTTTAACCTGGTATAGCTCCCAGGGTCGAACACAAGGAGCACAGATTGGCCTTACGGCCTACGATGCAGTCAGAGTCCAAAAAGTCTTTTTTTTTTTTTAAGGTTTTTATTTGTTTTTGTATTTTTCTGATTTTTTAAAGGATGAGAAAATGAGAGAAAATGAATGCAATGCAACTTCAACAATTTATACAACACACAAAAATGATGCAAAAATTCTGGAAAAATGGTTTTTATGTTTTAAATGTTTTTTACTGTTTTTGGTGAATTTTTGGAATTTTTTTAATGAATAAAATAATTATTAAAAATCAAACAATGCAAAGAATGTAGGGTACTGTCCAGCAAGGCTTAAGACCACAAAATAAAATAATTTTGGATCTCAAACAGCCCTGAAGGTAATTTTCCTAAAAACTATGAAGAATAAGGAAAATTTAGGCACCCTAAATATTATTTTTGGAATTTTAATTTTTTTATTACAATTTTTATGAGTTTTTAGGGGTTTTTCAATTTTTATGGTTTTTAATGGATGAAAAGTGGCCAAAATTGGCTCGAAAATCAATCAACCAGTAAACAACATTACCTAATTTTTTTAGAATTTTTAAAGGTGATTTTATATTTTTTTGGTATTTTTAAAGTCAAACAGTGGCGAAAATAGGGGTTTTTGAATTTTTAAAAATAATAAATGAAATCCAAAATGTCCCCAAAAATCATAGAAATTCCTACACCATGGCAGGAGCCATGTGTCAAAATTTCATTGGATTTGGAGGTCGTTTGATATTTTATTCAAAAATAAAGGTGGGGCACTGTGCACAGGGACCTAAGTGCAAATACCCAAAAGTTCTGGGGTCCTGGTGCAATTTACCCAAGAAATCACGTGCCAAGCACGTGTCTGGGGCACACAGGGACTGATTTGTAATAAAAACCAAGTCCTAGGGGTTTTTGATAACACGTATCAAAACCCCAGGGGCAAGGTTGCAAAAAGTCCAAGAAATAAAAGCACATGCGCCAATTCAGCCTTCACAGGGGTATAATTGCAATTTAACAAAACATTTCATGCATTCATTAACATCCAGAACATACAGGGCATGTATTGCAAATAACCCAGAATACACGTGATGAGGCACGTGGGTCTCTACTGGCGGGGGTATAAATGTAATTAAAATTAAGCGCGAGGTCCTTGATGCAAATAACCCAGAAAATAAACAACTAGAATTCAAAATTACAGGACTTAAACGAAATAAAACAAACAGAGGGGGGCCTATGATATTTACCCCTTTATTAATAGCGACGGCCCAGATGATGACGCGTGGATGATCGGACGGCGGAGATCAAATGCGCCTTTAACGCTTCGGCTCTTGGGCTCGATCGACGGCGGAGGGAGGTCCACGTGGCTGATCTAACGGTGCTGGGGTCTTGGCCTCTCTCCTCGGCTATCAAGGGTCCAGATGCGATCCTCAGATGGATCGACGGCTGCTGCTCCTCAACGAATGGACGGTCACGATCAGATCTGGAGCAGAGGGTGCATCGGACGGCTCTGGAAGGTCCTCGAAGAACTGATGGCCGGCGAACTTCGCCGACCTCCTGCGTGCGCTCCGGTCCTCCTCTGCTGCGCCTGAAGGTCGGAGAAGCTCCGGCGTGAGGTTGCGCAGCTGCTACAGGTCTCCAATACCCCGGCCGAGCCCTGGAAGGCTCCGGCGAGGTCGTCGGAGAAGAAGCTCCTGGCTCGAAGTTGGGAAGCCTCAGACGGCCTCCTTTTGACCTGCAAAACAGTTCAGAAGCTTCGCGGGTCGAGGGCAAAGTGCCTCGACCCAAGAAGGCGGGGTGAAGGTGGTCTGTGCGGCGTGGCGAACGAGCTCCGGCGAAGCGACGGTGAGGGAGCTCGAATCCCAGATCCTGTGCGATCTGGGTTGAGTGAAGGTGCGTAAGGGTACGGCGAAGGTGAAAATCGAGTCGGATGGTCGAGATGATACGTGAGGTGGCCGGAATCGGAGATGTACGTCGGAGGGTAGATTTGGGCGTAATCGGCAATTATGCTAAATGGAAGGTCGAATCGGGTACCTGATGGCTGAAGTAGACTGGGCTGGAGATGGGCTATCCCCGGGTCGTAGCTTCGAAGGGCGTCAAGGCCTGAAGCTCGGTGCTCGACGCGGCGGCGGAGCAAGGACGGCGAGGTTACGCCGGATCGATGGAATCGCCTCCTCGCCTCACTGCAACAAAGGCTGACGCTCGCTGTCACTCAGGCGGAGCCAATGGAGGTCACGGGGAAGGAAGAGAGGGTCCAAAGATTCGGCGCGAGGGCGGCGGAGGTGATGGCTATATAGAGTGACAGGGGCGTCTAGGGTTGAGTGGGGACGGCGAAGGAAAGCTTTGATTCGATGGCGAAGGATCCGGCGAGGGAGAGGGATGTGCGGCGAAGAATATGGGTGCGGGGATTGAGTGGAAGACAGGCTGGACGCGCGTGGATAAATCGGGGAAGAAGGGCGCGGCGCGCGTTGGCCAGAAAAGGAAGGAGGCGCGGGGGAGTTGACTGGGGTCAACATTCCCCCGTGGCCCAATCAGGAGCGGCCACGTGTAGGCGATTTTTGTTTTATTTTTTTAGGGTAGAAATAGGTCGAATTAGGAAAAACTTAAAACATGAAATATTTTTCTTTTATTTTTTTCTATTTTTTGGTGATTTTTATTTAATTTTTGGAAATAAAAATAGGTTAGCTCTATATATAGGTATATGTACACTGCATGGATTTTTATTTTTGATTTTTTTATTTGTTATTTTTTTGTGTTTTTATGCTCATTTTGTATTTTAGTTATTTACAAGATAAAATATGGAATAAAAGAATATTTTTATTTGATTTTTATCACTTATATACAAGGGTGAAATAAATAAATGAATACTCTTATATACATGGTATTTATACAATGTATTTTTGTATTTTTCATTTTGTGATTTTTATTTGATTTTTGTTTTGTTTCTTGTTATTTATTTTATTTGCAAAATATAACAAAGAATATTTACAAAAATTTTGGAAAATAAATGAATTTATTTATAGGGTTAAATAAATGCAAGAGTGTGGTTTATACACATGGTGAAAGGGTCTTTTTGACTTTTTGATTTTTTTATCTTTTTATTTTGTTTTTAATAGAATATACATACAATATGTACAAGCTTCTTTTTGGGTGAGGAAAATATATAGTTTTATGTATTTACAAATATGTACACATGAGCTCCTATCTCCCTCTACTTTGGCTTTTATGCGGTCAGGCCCATGCTGAGCCCTCCCTTGGGTTAGGTTGCTCAATATTTATTCTAAATATTTCCCTCTTTTTCTTTTTGCTCTTTATTCTTTTATTTTGTGCACAAAAACATGCTAATTATAGGTTTTTACACAATGCATGCTTTTGGTAATTATTTGTATTTACACATATCTACATGTATTTGAAAAGGTTTTTGTAGCTAAAATAGAAGAATAAAGAGTGATGAATGGGTATTCATCACGCCTTTGCATACACCACAATACTCTCATCGTAACACCGTTCCTCTCTAAAGATCACCCCATTTCTAACCACCCATATGGCCCATATCATTGCGATTCGACTCACCCTTTCCTTCTCTGTTCCATTCCAATTTGTGCCAACGGATTTTCAGAAACCAGTAACCCCCTCTGTCGCCATCGTTGGGCTCCCAAGTAGGTCCCAAGCATCCACCGAGCTTTTGCATCCGAAAAACAAATGATTCGCATCCTCACTATCAACCTGACATCGACGACAAGAAGGATCCACCATCTGCATGAAACACGTTAATCTGGTCCCATTAACAACCCCCCCTTCTAAACAACCATAAGGATTATGCCTCTAAATTTGAATCTTTATTTTTAGATAGTAGTTTTTTGCTTAACTATCGGACCGTGTAACTAGCACTACAAGAAAATGTATCTATAGCAATAAATAGTTTAATATATGTTACCATATACATCTTCCACAGTAAAATATATTAAGAATTATAATTGTTACCCGATTCTTTAAATTCACAAAAAAGAGGGTATAAATAGCCGATATTGCAATATCTCAGAGGAGCACAACTAATAAAAACTTTTTTTTATAAACTATATGGTGGATGCTTATTTAAGCTAACCTATAATGTATTTTTACAATTAGTTATATTTGTTCGATATTTGTTTTATATAAATATGGTTTTAAAGGTACATGTTAAAGTTTCTATTTTTATATGAGTATTCATTTGTTAAAATGGAGAAAGACATCATATCTGATCATTTACAATCCCTTATAACAATGGCAGATGGGTTAATATAAATGTCGATAAAGAGTATATCCATTCACATGAACTTCATAGCAAATATTAGAAGGAATCATATTGCAAATCTACGGAGGAATTGTGTTTTCCATTGTAATCGTTATTCTACCTATTCCGCTCTAACAAAAATAGTAATGGAATTGAAAAGGGGATGCGATGATTCCATTCCCCTTTTTAGTCATATGTAACAAATGGATATGTTACAACTCTCAAAATCAATAAAATGAAACGAAAGAAATAATTCACAGTTTGACAAATTTGAGGGACAATGTTTTCCTCCCCTTTGCATCACATAAAAGAAACCTTCTCACTTCATTTCCAATCTTCCCATGCTCATAAATAGATGGAAAATATCATAGATGCATTTTAATGTATCTTCAATTTTTCTTAAAATTGTAAATGAAAACATTTCTGTTATCTCGTAATTCTGCTAAAGCATGATGTTATAATTTATGTTCTACTTCTTCCTCGTTGAATCAATAACACATAAACCTAGTAGATATAAATGTAATTTCCTTTCAATGCTTTTAGTAGAAGTCAAATAAGTATTTTTTAAAATAAAAGAATCAAATTCATTCAATCAAGAGAAAGAGTGACCCCGCAGGTTCCACATTCACAATGTTAAATGCCATATAATTTTTGGGTAAATTACAATTTGAAACTTCATCTATGGGATAGATCTTAGAATGGATCCTCATATTTAAATGGTAACGATTTGCATCCATGGACCGTTAACGTAATGAATTTTTTGGGTTTGATGACGAATATGCTCTTGTTTAAAAGTTAGAACCCGACCCCATTCCCTTTTTCTCTCCTACCCGACAAGGTCATTTTCACCATGAACCCCAAAATTTCTATTTTCTAAATGGTCCGGGGACCCGAATCATTACGATTTAAAGATGGGGACTCATTCTGAGATCTGACTTATCGATGTGGATCCAAATTATAATTTACCCTAAATTTTTTGGATGAGTAAGGATAACATATTCCACTAACAAAAATGGTGACCCCACCGAAAAATATAATTTAGACTGAGAGAAGGGCTGATCCTCAAAATCCTTCACTTCCTTCTTTGTTGATGTCAATCTCTTTGCCCTAGAGGAGTTACCAATACTTTAAAAATCTGGTGAAACCAAAAGGAAAATAATACACCATGGAAATGAAGGTGCATGTAGGAAAAAAAATCAACAGAAGAACCAGATCATTTAAATCGGAACCAAAGTAAGTTATTTTAGTTCACTGAGTGTATTTTTGTGCAACTCCCTAACTTAAAATGTGCTATGCATTCCAAGAGAAGTTCAATAAGTTATTGCTAAAATATTAGCAAGGGAAAAATAAGGATGCCCTTTCGGGGAGCTAACTTGATTCGTCTATTCTTATTTTCCTTATTTTTTTATTTTTTTGAAAAATAAATCCGTGAAAATTCATCACTATATCCCTATATTATGTCATTCAAGTTTCGTAACAATCAGAGACTTTTATAGCCTCCATCTAAACAATTATTTTTTTACGGTAGTAGAATTGTTGAAATCAACCTCGTCTGGATGGAGGCCGTAGCAGTCTCTGTTTCGCACGAAATTTGAATGACATAATATATGGATATGATGATGAAATATACGAAAGTATTTTTCAAAAAAAAAATAAAAAATAAGGAAAATGAGGTGGATGGAGCCAAGTTAGCTCCCCAAGGGGGCGGCCTCATTTTACCCTATTATTAAAGAATGAAGACGAGCATAGCGTACTCACCATGATAAAGGACGAATATGTCGTAACTCGACTTAGAACGCACTATATGAAAGCAACATCAGAGTCTATCGGGCTAGCATAAACCAAAAGAATACCAAAGGAGCCCACACTCAGTAAGAAGAGGAACTATATGCACTTCGAGGGCATCAACTTATAAAATCTCTCTTTCTCTCTCTCTCTCTCTCTCTTGAAGGCAGAGGTGAAACCATATAAAGTTCTTGCAGTCAACTAAGAGAGGTCGAAAATCAAAATGCTAAAGCGAAAATTAGGGCATGGCATCACCTAACTGATCTTCCTACCATGATAGGATTCAATATGGTCAGATAAGAACTTGATTCCCTTTCTTCAAACCTTCATCTCGGTTTGTGAGAGGGGAATATGGAACCGATAAGGACAAGGAAATAGTTGATGATGCCCCTTGGAGCAATATAGACCTCTTGCTTAGATAAGGTCTTATATTCCCATAGAAAAGGACCCTCCATTTGCTTCATAGTTCAATGGAACCGTACTAAATGAAATCGACGTCATCACCTGAAACCTTCCATGCTTTATGTTGCTTTGTCTGACTAAATTATTTGAAATATTGGTTGCATATATTCGAATAGATATCTAGAATAGGTTTAATTGTTCTATCAAGCATCCATATAATTGTCGATAAAAGGCAACAATGTCTTTTTTTAATCAATTTTATGATACTAAAATGAATGAAAATATATAACACTTGAGTGTTCTTACAAAATTCATAGTATTGTCCTTCTATTATTATTTTTACGCTCATATATTACATTAACGGAAGGGTAATACTGTGAATATTGTAAGAATTTACGCTATAATAAAATCGGTCTATAATGTCACTTTTACAAAGAAATCGACACTATTTTGTCATTGCTAAATTATAACGATGATATTATCCGTTGTTAACTTGAAATTCACGATAAATTTCATATCCGTTGCCTTATCATTAGTGACGATCTATATAACAATGCTTACCCGTTATTAATTTTTAAAAAATTTAACTACTTTTTGCTAAAATTTGAACTAAAAATTAGCACTAACTAGCTAAAAAAATAGTAATATATAAGCGTGTTACTATATGCATGGTCGCTAATGATATAGCGGCGGAAGACTTTCATCACTAATTTTGAGTATAACAACTAATTTGTGATGAAGAATATCATCATTATATTATGTTTAATAAAAAACGATATAGTGATGGGTTTTTAAAAGTATAACTATATATAGAACCATTTTCTTTTTAGCGATACACATATTATTGAAAAAAAGGCAGCAACATAGCTGTAATTGTAAGATCTTGTAGGGGCAAAATGTGAAAAATCTAATAATCAAATTATTGGTTTTTGGGTAAATTACAATTTAGGTTCTCATATATGGGCCCGATCCCAAAATGAGTCCCGACTTTAAATTGTAACGTTTCGGGTCCCAGGACCATTTAAGAAATAGAAATTTCGGGGTTCATGACGAATATGCCTTTCTTGGGAAGAGAATGGGGTTGGGTTTCAACTTTTAAACAAGGACATACTTGTCATTAGCCCCAAAAAGTTCCTTACATTAATGGTCCTAAGACCCGAATCGTTACAATTTAAAGTTCGAGACCCATTCTGGGATCGGACCCATAAATGAGGACCCAAATTGTAATTTGCCCTTGGTTTTTTCCATTTGAAATGAGGCCATATCTCCTAAACACACACATACACATGTGCACACATACATACAAATCTAGATGCTTTACAATAACATACCTTTTTTTCGTTAGAAGGGGGGGGGGTGGGCGGGGGGATATTTTTATTAGGTTAATACATGATTGTTGTTGATTTATTAAATCTATGCATGATAAAATTACATGTGACATGCATATTTTAATTTTATGCAAAATATTCTTAATTTTTAGTTACTAATATTTGGCCCTTTTTTTACTAAATTTCTTATTTCACTAAACAAAAAGGTTACCTATGAGAGTGGGTACTTTTATACTTGTAGCCATATCCTATGCAGTTAGTTGTATAATAATTATTTTTTTTGGTTACATCTTTGAATTGTCAACGAATATTCATATTTGTTGTTATATTACCGGGAGTGGATAATATGAGAGTGGTTTCTTGTTAAATTTTTCATACAAACGTTGCTAAATTGACAACAACTAGAACATGATTATAAGGAAAAAATAACAGATAATCATTGTTATATAAAGCATTAGCAACAAATAGAACGAAAGATAATTTTGCAACAAAGAACATTCTTTGTCACATATTTAACATCCGAAGATATGACAATGAGAATTCAAATTATTTGCCACCACATGTCACTTCTGCTATAATTTGACGCACAATTATTCACATTTTCATTTAATGTTCATCAAATCAACAATGTGATCAGTGTCTTTAAAAATGGTAAAAAAAGCTGTGGTTCATTCAGCAATGTACGCATGGGCACACCCTCATGTACACATGCACACATGCTCGACACACACGCATGCACACACGCACACGTGCAAACACATGCATGCCTAAGCCACACACACGCACACACACGCAACTAATTTTAGTATGATTCTACCAAGGTAGAGAAAGGTACAAATGTCTAATTTTAGTATATAAATAGCATCGTATTATACAAAAGGTATCGTGATATCCATCGTAAGATCAGTGCTTGGTTGGAAAGGACTTATAAGGAAGAGAATTTGAAAAATAATAATATTGATATGATTTATACAAACTTGGCAACATAATGATGATGATATTACCTGAAGACATTAATTTGATATCCATGAATGTGATCCATCTCGGCAATACGTTTAGATTTTGTAGAATTTGTCTAACATAATAAACTATAATTTGGATACAGCGCGATCATTACTTTTATATGTTTCAATCAAACACCGCAATAAAATATGTTTATATTTACGTTTTTTTTAAATCCATCACTCTAACATCTGTTGTTAGATATAAAATAACAATATTATTCATTTTAAATATATTTTTTATACAAGAAATTAACAATAAATGTCATATCAGTTGCTACATCGTTAGCGGGTCCATATAAAAACATATATCTATTGTTATTTTTTAAAAATTTAATTAATCATCGCTGATTAGTGACAACTTGATAAAATTTTGAAAAATAACAATAGATTAGGGTTGTTATATGCACTATCCAGAGTGATATAGCAATGTATACGGTACTCATTGTTAATTTCAGGTATAATAAAATATTTTTACAACGAATAATATCATTGTTACATATTTAATAACGGACGATATAATAATAGATTTTTTAAATGCCACTTTACTCATTTTATTTTAGTGAAGGTCTATACAAAGATGAAGTTTAATTTTGATATAATTTTGACATTTTGTCCATCGAAATTAATCTTGAAACTGAGGATAGAAATATTATTTATTTTAATTAGATCGTGGTTTGAATATTAACCAAAATAATCCATTGAAGTTGACTTCTTATTCAACCGACTAGATAAGAACATGAGTCAATGGAGGACTTATAAACTATTTAGCATATATCGATCGATCTCATTATCTTTATTACATTATATGATTATTTACTATTCGTCGGATGTCACATTGATACTTAATCATACATCAAATATCAAATATCCAGGGGCTTAGTTAAACATGATCACAGAGCAAGGGCGCAATTGTAAATATCACAATAACAAATTGTTACAGGGGCTTTGACGTAAACATCACTAAAACCAAGACGTGTCCGCGCCTATATAAAGGCCGCCTTGCTTCCCACGCGTCTGCAGAGGAGAGGCTGTGAGAGCAGGAGAGTCTCGTGAGAGTGAGAGAGAGCTCCGCCGTGAGTAGGAGCGCCCCCCGCCGAGAGCCTTAAGCCCCAATCTCCGTCGCAGCCGCGGCACCGGTGCCGTTTTTCAGGTTCGATTTCGAATCCCTAGGCGTTTTTTAATCCAGATTGTTTCGCCCAATACCCATTCGTGCTCGCGTTTGCCCAGATTTGTGTCGATAGTTTTATTATGACGTGGGATTGGTTGGCTTGACGTTCCAAACTACAAACTGATTGGGAAATGTGTGGAAGTTTGTTTTTTGAGGCCATATTTGGTTTTGTTGGTGGGACAGCTTGTTGCGCAAGCCATGAGTGCGAGATGGGCTGTGGCAATTAATGCGCATTCATTTTTTCTTCCTAGAGGTGTTGTTGTGATGCCAATTTGTTTTTTTAGTTGGTGATACTAGAAAGAAGGTTGGGGACCGCCCACTATGATATCAGTCCTCTGGCATTAACTAGATGAAGAGGAGTTCATCTTGATGGTGACGGAATGGAATCTTTTTAATTTTTTTTGGTAATGCTAAAGGTGTCTACGCGTTGGTATATTGGGTAATGAAGCCTGTGAGTTCGCTTTCTTGCCATTGTAAGTTATTAGTCTATATTATAGTGGAGAATTGGGAGAACATCGAAAGGTAAAAGGAGGAGAGGAGGGTAATGTTCGGACAAGAGGGAAGAGAAAGAGAAGGAAAGTAGCTTTATTTTGTTTGGTTGGACATGTGATATATATAATAAGATGGAAAGAAGTGGAGAGGGAGTGAAATTTAATCATGTAGACTTCCAATTTTATCAATGATGAAAATATCATAGAGATATATAAACAGATTACTGGAAAACGAGAGGAAAAAGAGGGGCATGTAACCAAAAATTTCAATGGAGAACTTTTATTTCCCTCAATCTGTCCGACTTGGGGAATGAAAGGAATCATTCCAATCACTCCCTTCAAATCCACAGGACTTCCTCTATTCCTCTTCATTTTTTTGCTACCAACCATTGGAGTGGTTTCAATATGGATTTGAGCAAGAATCCATGTATCCGACCCTACTTAAAGTGGGAGAAGGCTTCACCATTTTCTAAACATTTCTATGTAAAAAAATCCAAGTGGCTAAACTGCATGTCAAAAGAAATCAATTTTGGAAACTAAAAACCTTATTCTTCTTTGAGAAAGAGACAATGATTATATGTCAGCTTGAAGGAATTGGTTTTTATCTTTGATGTCACATTCTACATTTTTACTTTTGACCTTTTTTTCTCTTGCTCTTTAATGGGTAAAATGCCAATATGAATAGTTGCCGTATGAAATGCAGAGTAACAAGACAACAAACCTGCATAAATTTTGTGCAATGTTTTTGGAAACTGAAAGTGAAAATAATTATATGTCGGCTTGAAGGAATTGGTTTTTATTTTTAATGTCACATTCTACCTTTTTTCTTTTTGACCTTTTTTACTCTTTCTCTTTAGTGGGTAAAATGCCAATATGTATAGTTGCCTTATGAAATGCAGAGTAACAAGAGAAACCTGCATCAATCTTGTGCAATGTTTATTTCTTTGTGAAAACTTTTACGCACTGTTTATACAGTCTGCAAAGTTTTGGGCATTTAGTTCAGTTTTTGATACTAACCTCAACCAGTTATTGGCATATGTTGCTGATTGGAATTTCCAATTATTATTCTTAGTCAAGCAATGTCGGGTGTAGAGGGACGCACATCACAGTTCATATCGAGCCATGGAAATCAACCTAGTTCTACACAAAGTGAGCCCTTAATGGACGCAGATGATGTTGGGCAGATCATAGTCTCAGAGGTTGGAGTTGTCTTCTACCAACTTTACATTTATCATCCGTTATCGATTCTACAATGGTTAATAGATGAAAAATATTTCGGCAACAAGAAAAGTTGATTCCAAGGTTAATCGCTATTAGCAAATGTAATTTAAACACTACTATTCTAATAGTTTTTACTGTTTCCTTCATGCAGAAGAAAAGTTGGAAAAATCTATTCTCATATATCGGCCCTGGATTTCTTGTTGCAATAGCATACATTGACCCTGGAAATTGTACGAGAATCATTTCATTTTTATATGAAATGGGCAAACTTCTATTATTCGTTTCTAACCTCTTTTCCCATGCATTTCGTGTTTTATGCAGTTGAGACTGACCTACAGTCAGGTGCACAATACAAGTATGAGGTACATTGATTTTTTACATGCATGCAATCTCTCTGGAAGTTTTCTTTGTTCCTGTTAAGAAAATAATGAGAATCACAACTCTTCGGAAGTCTAATAATTAAAGTTGGAAATCTAAATAATTACATTTTTAAAATCTGAAATAAAGTTTTCTTCAAAGAAGTTTTTTTTTGAATCTAAAATTCCCAGATGCTAAGTTGTTTCCATTTCTTGCAGTTGCTATGGATCATACTTGTAGCTTCCTGTGCAGCTCTCATTATCCAAGTGTTAGCTGCTAACTTAGGAGTTGTGACTGGTAAACTTACTAAATCAGTACACAATAAATGATATTTAGAAAAGATACTTAGTTTCTTAGCTTTAATGATAACTAATTTCAGGAAAGCATTTAGCCGAACATTGTAGAGCTGAGTACCCAACAAATACCAATTTCATGCTATGGTTTCTTGCTGAGGTTGCTGTTGTTGCTTGTGATATTCCCGAAGGTTTGTTACATGATATCTTTCTATTGATCTGTTCGACTTTATCTTTGGAACAGTGTTGAACGACTATCTCTAGGGGGTTTCTCTGTTTTACATTTTGCTTTCTTTGAATGTGATCATATACCTAAACCTTGGAGGAAAGTCATTATATTTTTCTCCTTTATATTTTCTACCAAAATTTAAGCACTAGAATAAGACTTATGCACCTTCATTTCTAGCAGCCCTCCATCTCTATACACACGTTTTATATTGGACTTTTAAATAATCAAACTTGGTATGTCGGTTGATTTAGAATAGTCCTAGTTGGATTACTGGATCCTTTGTCTTTTCTTATTTTTTTTCTTATATGGTAAACTTAGATTTATTTAAATCTAGTTTTCATCAAAAATACATAAAAAACAGAAAAAAATAAAGTAACATCGGAAACCTACACCGCACATGAAAGTAATAATCTTTTATTGCATCATAACTGCATTTTCATAGTTATTGGTTGATAACTGCACATTTTTGTAAGTAAGAACCTCACACATTTAGGATGACTTTGACTACAATTTTCCACATCTTCAATTAATTTAGATTGTGTTTAAATTAAGATGGCTTTGAGTCTAATTCTCCATCTCTTCAATTAATTTAGGTGGTATTCTTAAGCCATGTAAGGTTGGCACTTATTCGTATCAAGAAATTGGGACTAATTACAGGTGTTCTACACTTTCTAATATGCATTCAATCCCTGACCTTTGTTCCCTACACATCGACTAATCTTAAATTTTAGAATAAGAGATGTTGACAAAACCTGGTTGATTACTTGACCCATCGCTTATTCCATCTCTTGCTAGTCATAGTGTTGAAAATGAAAGAAGAAAAATCGCATTTTTTAGAATATTTGAAATTTTAGGACATAAATGGAGGCTAAACTTCTAAGATGCAAGGAGAACATTTTGGGGAGAATGGGCACAATAGTGGTGCAATAGTTGCCCAACTAGACTGGTTAGTTGGTCTGCCTATGATATTGATTGAGTGACCGGATAGAATAACTCTGGTCAATTACTTTGTCGATTAATGAAAATTACTATTTTTATATTTGGTTTGTCTTATTTCCTTAAAAATATTTGGTTTTCCATACTTTGTTATGTTAAACCAAAGTTAGATGTGTACAATTTGCGAGCTTGCAAAAATTGGCTGAATCATGGCCAGGGGAGGATCTCTTGATTCTTAGGGAATTAAGGTTTGATTTCTGAGGTTGGCACATATCTTGATAATGTCCTTAGTAGTTACCTATTCTTTTCGTATGCTAGGATTTTGTGAAGAGTAGGCAGAACTGAGGTCCGATAGGTCTAAGAGGAAACTTTGCCCCCAACTTGTAGTTCCATCTCTCCTTTACGAGTTTGTTTTCAAGTGATCGTGAGCTAACTCCTAACCTTCTCAGCAGTTGTATTTGTTACCTGAGGTTCGGTAATAAATCATATTTATTCTTCATATTTTATTCTCGGACCTTATATCACAGTGCAAACAAGTGAAAGATTTGTTTTCAGCCTCCCGCTTATCTCATGGGGGGTTTTCTCTGCTTCTCGGAAACAGAAGCTACTGTTGGGTCTTCCATATCCTTTATAAGGCTGGTTTACAAAAAATGCTCGTTTCTCTAGAATTTTCAGCATGGTTTCTAATAGTTCCACATCATAAAGCTTCTCCAAAACCAATATAATCACATGCCTTTTATTTAATGAAAACTTCTTGAAACACCTTGGGGGGTTTATGCTTTTGCTTCTAGACCTACCAGATATGAAAATAAGCTTAAGACTTGTCTCAACTTCCTTTCAGTTACCTCTCTCTTAGAACTCATTAGGTGGACAAACTAAGTTAATATGATTGAATTTGAATGAACATAGTGTCGGAAAGAAACAACAAAAGCATGATCTTGTTTTTATGTCATATACTGACTTAATCCCAGGTTTAGAGTACTAGGTGATAATTTCGCTAAATGCAGGAAAACTCTTGGTTCAGATGTCTCACCTCCCAAAAAAATAACCCCTGTCAATTAGTTTTCAACGTTCTAAGGAAGGACTGCCTTGAATGCAGTTTTTTGTAAACACTGTATAATTTCAGAAATCGATTTCGTTTCTAAGTAACTACAAGTCACCAATGTAGGTATTAATGAAGGATTTCCTTGATTCTGAACTTAGTTTATATAAGAGCTCTATAGTTTGTGCACCTAATTTGATATAGAGAAACATCTAATGTTTTAAAACAAATGAAATACGAATAATACAATCAGAATGAACATCTGATATTTACCCAGATAAATGACATCGATGATAACATTGATGATTATTTAGGAAAACGATACAATGCAAATAAGTAATGTGGTATCTGATGATATTGATGCAACTATCGATATTTGAGCATGATTAGTGTGTTGTTGAACAATTTCTTGTTAACATGCCATGGTAGATCTTTGTTCTTAAAACTCATATTGACTTTTCTCACTATAATATTTCTGTTCGCAGTGATTGGAACAGCTTTCGCTTTAAACATGCTCTTCAATATTCCTGTATGGTGCGGCGTTCTCATTGCGGGACTCAGTACTTTGTTTCTTCTTCTTTTACAACAATACGGGGTATCTAATTTTTCCTTTTTCATTTAGTTTACATTGTGCAGAATTTTCCTGGGGTATCAAAGACAACAATAATCATGCAGCATCTTTGTAAAATGGCCAGTCATAGAAAGTGAATTCAATATGAAAATTGCACGCAGTCATCTAAAACCTAACCAACATATGGTTGGCAATGAAACAATGGAAAAAATGGGAGTTCCTTTTCTTTTCATTCCCGAGCTAGACAAGCTGTATGAAAATACTCACACTTGTGCTCTAAACTGCAAAATTGAATTAGTTTCCTGTATGGGGTCAGACTTAAAGGGAATTTATACAAATATCAGGAAATAGCAAGTTCTACTCTGATACACTACTTGAAATGTATATAATAGCTGGGGTCAGTTGTATCATGGATTGAGAAGACCTCTCATGGCTTGTGTTAGGTGCATGTTTGCAAAGAGGACAAATGGGCTTTATTTTCTGTGATAAACCAGCAAACTATTTTCTTTGTTTTTCATTTAAATATAAGCTACATAACTTTTAATGCTTCTATAGTTGTGAGTGATATTCTGTCTTCTTTGCAGGTTCGGAAACTTGAGTTTCTTATTGCTTTTCTTGTCTTCGTAATGGCTATTTGCTTTTTTGTGGAGCTTGGGTATGCCAAACCTAAATCTTCTGAAGTTCTGGAAGGGCTTTTTATCCCTAGACTTCAGGGAAATGGTGCTACTGGTCTTGCCATTTCACTTCTTGGTGCCATGGTCATGCCGTAAGTTTCTTAAATACCACATCATTATGGAAAACCCTTGTCCACTTTACAGTTTCATCGTCTTGAATGCAGGCATAACCTTTTCCTCCATTCTGCATTGGTTCTTTCAAGGAAAGTTCCACGGACTACTCAAGGAATCAGAGTAACTCCTTGCCCTCGTGTTCTCTATTAATTATGAAATGTTAATGTCAATTGTGCTTGGCGTTGGAAATGGGTATAGGTAATATTATGTTCAAGGGGCAGGTTTATAATTTCCCATTCAACAAATTTGAAAACCTGATAGGTTTAGGACATATAATAGAATTGATTGTCATTGTTATCTACCTGCAACTTCTACGTGACTTTTTTCTCTAAATCATAGTTTCTTTGTCTGTAATTATCAAGTTTTTCTCCAACTAACTATTATCTTTTCCCTTTTCTTGTGAAGGATGCTTGCAAGTTTTACACCATCGAGAGCGCATTTGGACTGTCAGTGGCATTCCTTATAAATGTTTCTATCATCTGTGTTAGTGGTTCTGTTTGTAGTTTGGCAAACTTGAGTGAGGAAGATCAGAAAAGTTGTGAAAATTTGGATCTTAACAAGGCTTCATTCTTGTGAAAGTAAGTATCATCTTCTTTTAGCTTCATTCTTATTGAAGGCATTTTCTTTCTTTCTCCACTTTTAGATTCATGAGAAATTATTTTGTGGGCTCTTTTTAAAAATTTAGAGGGCATTCATGTGAGGTATCTGGGCCTTAACAATGTCTAACTTATGGCAAAGCATAAGTTCATCACATACATGATACAATTGGTCGATTGAGAGCTGAAAACCTAGATCCTAATTCTAGACCCTTTCTTTTCCTCATATTAGACGATGTAGAAGAAAATACCTTTTTATTCAACAATGAAGTCCCATACTTTCTTTTATAAACATTTATAATAAAATAAGAGTACGAGGAAATTGCATAAACAACATAAGAAATAACACACCTCAAGCTGGAGCATTGTCAATCATGCCCAAATTGTCATAAATAAAATTGTCTCTCTTCTTTTTAAGTCGAATTATAAAGATGTCCACAAGCTAAAGCTCAAATGAGATGTATGAAGTAGTTTTGTTCCACACATTGATAACATTGATAACTGTTGGAAAAAGTGAGCAATCTATTATTCCAAGAAGCCTTAGGGTCTCTTATATAGGGAGAGACCTCGCGGGTAAAATACATAGTAGTCCAGAGAATAAACAAAAATTACGAAAAGGTACAAAACATAATAATATAGATCTCTACACTCCCCCTCGAGGTGGAGCATAGATATCTATCATGCTCAGCTTGGAAGAACATCTCTGGAAGGGTCCTTTGGGCAACGGCTTGGTGAATATGTCAGCGGTCTGATCCCCTGAGCTCACGTGAGATGTAGATGTCAAATCCTCTTTGGATCAAGTCTCTAGTGTAGTGGCAATCAACTTCAGTATGCTTTATTCTTTCATGGAATGTTGGATTGTTGGCAATAAACAATTGCCACCTGATTGTCACACTGAAGCTGCATGGGTAAAGGTACGGCTATATGTAGGTCCTCTAGCACAGATCGAACCCACATCATCTCCGTGCTTGCTTGCGCCATGGCTATATATTCAGATTCAGCACTAGACCTTGCCACAACTGTTTGTTCCTTGCTTTTCCAAGAAACTAGAGAGCTCCCAACAAAAACAACAAATCCTGAGGTGGACTTTCGATCCTTAGGACACCCTGCATAATCGGCATCTGTACATGCTGAAATAGATAAATCTGTGCCCTTTCGAAATAGCAGTCCTGAACCTGAGAAGACTTTAGATACCTCAATATCATATATATGGCATCCATATGAACTTGTCTTGGCTGCTACATAAATTGGCTTACCCGGCTTACTGCAAAGGAAATATCAGGTCGAGTTATGGTAATATAAAGGAGCTTACCCACCATTTCTCTATATCTCATCTTATCTACTTCAGCAGTGTCATCATCATACTTCTTCATGCTTGGATCCATGGGAATACTCTATGGTCTTGCATCCAACCATGATTATCTCAGTCAAAAAATCTGTAATGTACTTCCTTTGGGTCATCACCAGACCCTGTGCATTTCTGGTAAATTCCAATCCCATAAAATATTTTAGGGTTCCAAGATCCTTCATGACGAACTGACGGCCCAGAAATGCTTTTGCCGCCTCTATTCCCTGAACGTCATCTCCTGTCACCAGAATATCATCAACATAGACCATGATGACAACCGTACCTACAGAAGACTTCTGAATAAACAACGAGTGATCTGCACTTGATCTTTTGAACCCTTGTCGTTTGATCAGATGGGAAAGCTTCTGGAACCACGCCCTTGGACTCTGTTTAAGGCCATAAATTGCCTTGTGAAGTCGACACACCATATGCTTCTCCCCCTCAGCAGTGAACCCTGGTGGTTGCTGCATGTAGACTTCCTCCTGCAAATCCCCATACAAGAAAGCATTCTTGACATCAAGTTGAGATATAGTCCAGTCATGTACCACAGCAATCGATAAGAGAATGCGAAGAGTAGAGTGACGAGCCACTGGAGAAAATGTATCCATATAATCCACACCATAGATTTGCGTGAAACCCCCTCGCAACTAGCCTTGCCTTGTATCTATCTAGACTGCCATCAGCACGGTATTTAATTGTGAAGATCCATTTACAGCTAACAATGGATGCATCAGAAGGAGCATTAACCAAGCTCCATGTCCCACGAGACTGTAAGGCCACGTATCTCTTCTTCCATAGCCAGTCGCCATCAATCAATCTTCATGGCTTCTTGATACGTCCGTGGTATGTCCACGGAAGACAAAACTGTAGCAAATCTCTGAAAGTCGCTTGTTAGGCAATGAAAAGTCACTTGGGAAGCCATAGGATAAGACGCACGCGTCCGCTTCTGCTTCCGGATAGCAATAGGAATATCCAGATCGATGTCCTCTGTACTGAATGTAACTACTTTGGGGAAGGTGTGCTAGTTACAATGAGCCTCATTGTAACACTATAATGTATCATGAAATATAATGATAGGAACACCGAAAGGAAAAATATACAACTCTATATGCCTTTTTAAAAAAATTTCATCCAGTCAGAGAGGTAATCTTTTGATATGCCTATGCCTTGAATCCTAACCATTTAACTCTAGTTGAAGAACCAACAAATGCAATCCCTCCTGCCGCACCATACCCCTACAAGATGAGAGTCCATTGAGGCATGTGTGCATGCGCTCCCCCTCCGGGGGGGGGGGGGGGGGGGCAACTCCTCCAGCGAAAATATTTATTAACTTATTTTTTTAATTCATGTATGTAGATCCGCTTGTATTAGAGATCTGTCTATTTTTACTACGCACCTTGAATTCTATCTTGTTTGTTCTGCTCGATACATTACATAGCTTTATTGTATGGCCACTCCATGAAAAATAAGTTAACGAGTAATGTTTTCTATGGTAACTGTGGATTCGTATGTATAAGGGTGTAATGTTTAAGAGTTTATTACATAAATGCACATGTTTAATGGAAAATATAAACATGAAAGTTGCTGAATTTAAGCATTCATCTTATATAATTATATCCTAAACAACTAGACCATAAATATTTGAAACAATCCATAGGACAAAATTATTTATATAAAAAATGCTCCGTATGCCTTCCTCGTGTCTCGTCTTGAGGCATATGTCTCGAGACACGTTTTTCAAACCATGCTTATAGGACGGGGCACGGAGATTGGAGGAGTCTCAGAATGACATATTTGACATGGTTTTGTTTATTTGGATCCAGATTTGGATTTGTCCTTTGATGGGTTTATTTGAAGGCAAAGCCTTTTACCCGACATCACCTAGCATGGGAAAAGACTTATTTTGTATATTGATGCATTGCCTATATTGATTTTGAAAAAACTATATGCTATTAACTGCTTCATCTGATTTCAGAATGTTCTAGGAGGTTGGAGTTCAAAAATATTCGCAATTGCATTATTGGCCTCCGGTCAGAGTTCTACAATTACTGGAACTTATGCTGGGCAGTATGTCATGCAGGTATTACTTGTCTGGTTCCTTTCTTTTAATTATATATGATCTCTAGCTGAATTGAAATTGGAAATACGGATTCGATACAGTTCTAACCACGAAATACTTGTTTCCATGAAAAAATATTGCATTACATGTACTACAGTTCATACATTTTCTTTGTTTGATTGAAGGGTTGCCCAGGGTAACCTGCCAGGTATAGGGTTATCCAGGAGTAACCCGGCAGCCAAACAATAATGTGATGGTATTTCATGTAGTTTGTTTAAAACACTGAAACTTGCAGTTATGTGGAGCTCGGAAAAGAACATTATCATTTTGAGATTATTAATTATAAGGAATTACTAGTTTTGGAATGGATTTTTTAGACGTCCTCTTTTCTTTAATAATGACTGTTCATTCTATGTTTTCTACTTGCATTATCTACAAATGTTTCTACTTTGCTTTCTATATATTCATAAAATAGTAAAGAGACCATGAGAGATTAAAATAGTAAACAGAAACATGAGAGAACGTTGGTGATGGGGAGGTCCGGGAGACTATCTTTGGAGGGAGAGCGGGTGGAGTTGCGAGAGGGGTAAAGAGTGCCACAGATCTTCCTGAGGTTGGGGGCAAGAAGCATTTCACAGATATGGGAGATAGCTTCTCACGGTCAGGAGTCAAGTGATGGATGAAGGTCATAACCAAAGACACAAGGTGTTTAAGAGAACATGCCCTTTTTGGAAAACACAATAGAATAAGGAACCTTTTGTTTGTAACACGGAAGATATCATACGACTGATGAGATAGTAAGTAGTGAGACAACAGAGTGAGCATGACTAACAGAAGAGTCCTGATAACTACTAAGAGAGGACAATGTTTACCCTCAACAACACCATTTTGTTAGGAAGTGTAGGCACCCAACATTTAATGTAGGATCCCTAGAGATTTGAAAACTGAGATAACGGAGCATAGCCCAAACTTCCAAACCATTGTCATAGCGAATATATTTGGCAGTAGTTGAAAAAAATCTTTATTCAATCATAATTTTTTTCATAATAGACATCACCTCAAGTTTAATTTTCATCAGAAAGAGCCTAAAAAACCCATCAACAACAACTAAATCGAGCATGTTCCCCTAGTGATCAGGGATATGACTATGATCTCAAATATCAAAATGTAATAACTTGAATAAAAGAAATACCACTACGACTTTGATAATTGAGAAATTTGGTTGATGGTGCATCCCTAGCCTCTCGCTGAAAATTGAATAGAGACGAGATCTGAGAGAGGACTCCACACAGCTTCTTCAAAGGAAGATGATTGAATCGAAGATGCCACTGGCTCTATGGATATGGAAGATCTACCACTATAAGGTATCTAGACCATTCTACACAATCCCCCTTGATCACTACGACATTAAATCACCCTACCCATGAGTATATCCTGAAACACAAGGAAGAGTAAAAGATGGCATGACAATTCAGTTCCTTGGTAAATTTAACTGATGGACAATAAATTCATAGAAAGTTCTGGTGCATATAAGACATTTTCAGATGCATGGAAGGCATCGACTGAATCTCCATGTTTTTGTGATAGGAGATCATCTCCCATCAACAATAACTACAAAGCAACCTAGAGGAATGATATTGTAAGAGGTGAAGCGTTCTCTATGACAACAGAGGTGATGAGATGCTTCGGAGTTCATGATCTATTATGTAATTATCAATGTTATGAATGTGGTAAGGGCATAATCAATACCTGAGGTGCTCGCAGAGGCATCAATGACAGATGAAGCTGGAGGAACACTAGTAGAACTGGTTGATAGGTCCACAGTCTCCCTTAGATGGGATACAAGATCATCATACTTCCGATCAACATGAGTAGCAGTGATCTCAAATTGTTCAATAACAAAAGTGGATACACGACAACCATGCTTTTGATAACATGTCCTTAGAGTGCCCTATATGGTTGTCGTATGTGTACTAGGGGGAGAGGACAACCGCTTCTCTGCTGCGGACACCATGTCTTCTGAATTGAGTTAAACCCCCTCTATCGCATGATGTCAACATAGCAGAGGAGATCTGTGTAGTAGAACTGGAGACATAATGATTCTATTCAAATGATGTATGCCTCCTATATGGAACTAGGCATGGCCTCAAATTTCAGCGAAGTTCGATCGAATTTCTATCGAATATCGATATCCCGTCGAAATCGAAATTCGACTGAAATCGTCGAAATGACCGAAATATGGGGGCCCTAGTAAAAAATGACCGAAAATTCTGTCGAATTTCGACCGAAATTACGTTTCGGCCGGTCACCGAAATGGTGACCGAAACCGATATTTGAGGCTTGATTGAAGGTACCGAAGCACCGAAAAGAAGTTGGTTGCATGTGTCATCATAGTGGGGAATAGAGAGCCATAAGAAAAACAACCACTGTTGTGGTGTTCCTGTAGATCATCTGTTGATTAGGACTAGCACTCATTGGCATTTAGCTATAGAGCTTCTCGAACATGTATCTCACATTTGAATAGAATGTATAGAGAAAGGTTGCCATCCTGCATCATAGTGAAGATGTCATGTTGGAGCTGAAGAACCTTTGTCTCATTCTTCAATATGTGGTGGAAAAAAATCCCACATTTCCTCGACTGATGTAGATGGCTATCTCCGTTGTGATGGTACATGAGGGCCAAACTCATACCCCCATATTGTCCTACTTCCATGAAGCGTTTGCTCTGGTCTTATCGATCGATCATCAAGATGCACTCTTTGTTGTCGCACTCTATGATGCTCATGATGTACATCTTCCACAGTTCGTAGTTGTTCTCATTCATTTTAACGATGGGACATGCGCCTTTGAATGCCCCATAAGATGGACATGGAAGAACGCCAACCTGTCTTCTGCTTATGATGAAAGAAGATCGGGCAGAGCACGATTTTGTGATAGAATGTTTGGTCGTTGTCTACCCGTTTATATAGGGAACAAGTTATGTGTGCAGGCTTATAGCACGACCTTTGCCATCTTCTTTATCAGTAATGGGGGGGGGGGGGGGGGGGTTATGATTAAAGAGTTTGGTCCGAGCCGGATTGTCCAAAATTAGGGCGCGAACAACCAGAAGATTCGCGCATTATGCCCGGACACGAAATCTCACGTAGAGGGTTAGACAAATCATAAGACTGCTGGCAGTGCAAATAAGCACACACGGGCAGTGTTGGGGTCCATGTGGAGGTGCGGGGAAGCCAATGGCATTGGGGCCCTCTCATTGACGTTGGGCAGTGCCGCAGCAGGGTTGGGGCCTGTGTGATGACTTTGGATGTCACTGTTGGCCATGCGAGAAGGTGCTGGGGGGGGGGGGGGGGGGGGGTCACATGCAAGGGAGCCAAGATGAGGGAGAGAGACCGGTGGATGGGGTTTAGGTATCAAAAAGATAGCTTTTGTCTAGGACTGCCACTTTGATACCATGTCGGAAGAAATGAATTAGATGTTTATTAAAAGATCACAGGGCTTCTTATATAAAGGAAAACATAAATGTCAAAATAACAAATGGAAAACTACGTAGAAAAGGAAATAACATAGGAAAGAAATGATATAGAACTGTTTATATTAACATTTATATTTTAATGGCATTATTCATTGAATATCTAAATTTAATTTGTCTCTGATGTTACAGATTTCTGTTTTTTTTTTTCAGTTCAGATGACTGAACATTCTGTATAGAAGACGACATGAGCAGATAACTTACTAACATGTATTAATCATGCATTCCCCCTTTTTTGAGTGACAGTTCGACCACCAAAATTGATCTGTGTAGTTGTCTTGCTTCAGACATTTTCGAACAATTGTATATTTGTTTGAATAGGGTACCTTAACAAAATATGCTTCTTGCTTTTGCGTACTCAACACAAAGCTATTGTTGTCTTCTGCAGGGCTTTCTTAATTTGAGGATCAGACCTTGGTTACGGAATCTTTTAACACGTTCATTGGCTATTGTTCCTAGTCTTGTAGTTGCATTGATAGGTGGATCTGCTGGAGCCGGGAAGTTGATCATCGTTGCTTCTGTAATTCTTTTTTAATCTTTAATCTCTAATCCTGAACATTCCTGTTATTCTTTTGTAAATTCTGTGTATCTGCAAAAAAAATCAGTACGTTGTCAAAATTAAATGCCATCAATCGATAATAGTAAGGCGTGCTCAACTCAGAGTTGTGAAGGAACACCGTAAAAGAGTGTTTCATGCCATTACCAACTTGTTTCCATTATTCTCAACACTCAGAGTTGTGAAGATAGCATTTCAGAAGGGGTTTTCATGCCATTACCAAACTTCTTTCCATTATTTCAAGGTTCTATGTGGTTGAATTGATCCTAATTGATTGTGGGCTATGGGAAAGGTAAGGCTTTGCGATGTGATATATATTGTTACGAGTTATGGCACTTCTTTTAATCAAAAGTCAAAACCACCAACATGGTTGTTAGTGCTCTCTTTTGTATATTTTTTTTCGTTTCTACGTAATATTTCTTTTCCTAATATAGTCCATCTATAATAGAACCTCCAAGTTTTCTGTATGTAATTTATTAATTGAGTTTTTCTCTCACGTTGTATTAGAGGCTTAGAGCACAATCAATGGTCATTTGATTTCCCACTAAATATTTACCAACATCTCTATCGTCAGTCATCTTTTGGCAAGTAAAAGCTTTTATGATCTACCGCATCTTTTATTTAGATTTTATTTGCAGATGATCCTGTCATTTGAACTTCCATTTGCCCTTGTTCCACTTCTTAAATTCACCAGCAGCAGGACCAAGATGGGCCCCCACGTCAATTCAATATTGGTACGTGTTGCGTGAGGACCTGAGCTACAATTTGGTGGCAGTTACTAAGTAGGTCAAGAAAGCTAAACAATTGCGAGAACTGTGTGTGCAGTTCTTGTGAAAAATTTTTCTTTTCACATATTTTATACCTGCATGCACATTTGGCTAGTTGAAACATATTTTTGGGAAACAAAGAAAATTTCCATGGCAATACTGTTTGGGAATTTTAGAACGAATAGTTTCAACTGTATATGCATTCATATGAAATCAGACATAAATGTTAAAAACTGAACCCAACAGATGCTCATGCTCATTTTTAAGGATACATGGTCTTATTTGTTCGGTTGCACTTTTCCATGGCAATACTCATCTTCTCAACAGTATTATCTCTGAAAAACGAACAATCTTCAGCTGTCTAACGTAAGTCGCTTCTTTTTTTGCTGTGCAGATTTCTGTAAACACATGGATCATAGGCATGCTTATCATGTCCATCAACATTTATTTCATCATCTCCAGCTTTGTCAATGTGCTCATTCACGGTCGCTTACAAAACTATGCCTGCAGTCTTTGCGGGTCTCTTCGGGTTTGGCGCAATGCTCGTGTATCTAGCTGGAATTATCTACCTGGTCTTCCGGAAGAACACAAAAATTATCCAACCATTGTTATCCGAAGACTCTGAGATTGGTCCGAGGGTTGAGAGCTCAGCAGTCGAGATGCCTCGAGAAGATATAGTCAGCCTACAGCTTCCCCAGAGGAGCTCAGCTGACCACAGTTGAGCCATTGTTCTTGTTGCATTTGACAATGCTGCTAATCCCATGATATTAAATTTTTGTTTGGAATAAGAAGATTAGTATATGTCAATAATTTTTTTCTGTAGTTATTGTCAAGAACAACAATTGAAACTCAGTGAGATCAAGCAATAGAATCATGTCTCATTTTATTAGGTGTCAAGACAACAATTGAAACTCACTGTCTTGCAGCATTTCTCATCAGGTGTTGCCTCAGGTGTTCAATGTTTCTCCACAGATGGAGGCTGAGCCACAACAGAAGGTGAACAAACAGGCAGAATATGTCGTCGACTCCTCATGCAATGAAATAATGGACTGTTGTTCAAGTAAAAAACATGGTAATAATCGCCGCAGCAGCCCTCTTGCCCGCAGAAGATTCAGTCAGGCACAAGCCAGATCTATTGTTTCTCCGCAGAGGATGAGACTGATTTGTCACATGAGGAACAAGTGCAGAAAAACAATGACCAAGAGACAACATCTTGCGATATTGAGAAGAAACATCAACTTCTGAATGATGAAACTCATTTTGATGCTTGCTTTCCCCGTAATGCGTGTACCAAGGTATATGCATTGACGACGACACCACGGTGGAACTAATACTAGATCAAGAAGGAATCAGTGGTACAGTTGAAGGACCTAGTGCTCGCCTACTCGAGGGCTTCAGTGAAGTTAAAGGACTTGGGCTACTTGGAAAATATTGGTCCATTTCTTCTGTGGTTCAAGGCCATTAAATTTCTTCTGTGAAGTATAAGAAAACCTTGCTAAGTTTTTTTTGTACTTAATTATATGACATTAAATTGAATTTGTTTAAATTTGTTATAGTTTTTTTAATATTGTTTATTGTTCCATTAAATAGAAATTGCATGCATCTTGTTTAAGTTCCTTCTCTTATTAAAAAACCTGTTTTTTTTCGATCATTGTTATTAAACTTATCAACTGCGATGATCTTTTGTTAATCTTGTTAGCAGGTGGTAATCAGAAGAGAAGAATCACATAAACGAAAGATTAGTCAACAGCTTTAATTTAAATGCTTTTAAGAAATTTTCCTTCGCTCAATAATGCACAACAACCCAGAATACTTAAAATTAGAGTTCTTGCACTGTTGGTGCCAATCTAAGTCTTCTTGAGGTGATCCCTCGTTTAGTGAACCTGATTTTAAATGTTTTAGAGAAATTATTGATATCATTGAGATTAAACAAAATGACAAATAAAATAAGATAAAAATATCCATTGTTACCGAGTTTCAGGCAATGATTGCAAATTGAACAGTGAAGATCAGTGTGCTAAGACGTTGATTTTAACGTGTTGTCGGGAACTCATGCAATAGTCATGATATTTTCAGATAAAATTACAACAAACAAGCCTAATGGCCTGTGTATAATAGTAAGATTGAAGATTGAATATGATACTACAAGAACATTTAACTTTTCTTTGATTATCCGTTGTCATATCTTCTAATGTTGATTAAAATTGACCTAAGACAACGAACAATTTGATTATTCGTTGCCATATCTTCTAATGTTGAATACATACCAATGGATATTATTCATTGTAAAATTAACTTTTCTTTTTGAAATTAACAACGAAGGTCCACTACAAGAAACATGAGTTGTGGCCACGGAATGTGGCTACGGAAACTTGTGGCCATGATAATTCCGTGGCCACTAGTTTCTTATAGCTACAATCCGTGGTCAAGATCTTTCTACAAGAATTGTGGCCACGACAAGTTCCGTGGTCACTTGTATTGGTCACGGTATATTCGTGGTTAGAGAACTCTCGCGACGAGACTTGTAGCTACGGCTAATGGCCACGATATATTGTGACCAGAGTCCAATTCTGTGGCCATAAAATCCCATATCCGTAGGCATAATTCTGTTGCCACAACTTTTTTCCTTGTAGTGGTCATATTTGTTGCTAAAGGTTCATATAACGATGATTTATCCATTGATTTATTCGTTAAATTTGTAATAATCATTGTTAAATCTAACAAATGAGAAGAAAAAGTCAACAATAATCATTGTTATATAATTCATTGTTAGTAATATAGTAACGAATAAGATATTCGTTGGAAATTCAAAGATGATGTAATAAATAGGGAAACCTGGTTGTCGTATTGCAGATTCATGGTAAAAGTACGTCAATAGCAAGGCCAATCAGAATTCCCCATCTCAATGCTTTCATGTGTTATATATAGCTGTGTACTCTGTCTCTACATTGGAGCCGGCAATGACAGTTTGTCTCTTGCTCTTCCATGATACCAGAGAACTCCCTATGAACACGGTAAGCACGATCTGCCATAGAATTAAGTTATTTTAAAGATCGTAAAGGTAGTTTAAAGAGTTTATAGGATCTTCTGTGTAAAAATCCCTTACATAAATAGTTCTACTTGGACATCCATGTACCCAATGAGTATCTATTTGTACAATATAACTTCAGTACTGAATTAAACATATATACATTATTCTTTTCATAAAATGACAATAAAAAGGTTATTTTATATAGAATCTCCGCACACATATCCAACGTAGAGTCGATCCTTAACCAATCAGGCTCAAGAACTGTTCGAGAATGCCTGAGATATAAATTGCATGAAGATATTGAAGATGCACAACCCATTAATGTATATCATGGACCCATATTAATCGGATGATCTGCGTCTACTGATTAGAATATCAGTATTTTAAAGATATATAAAGGCAGTTGTATCACTGAATAAATTCAACCACTTGATGTTCTTAACTGAATTAGCTTTAGTTTTGAAAAATAAAACAGATAACCGTTTGTTATATTGAGCATTACTACCGATATAGCAATGGCTATATATGATTTTTCATGGCTAATATCTAGTACAAATAATCATTTATCTTTGGACAATAATTCGTCACATTTCAAAATAAATGGTAATATAGATTAAATTTGTTGCAGAAAGTTAGAAACAGAAGAGTTAATAATCAAGTACCGCATAAGATCCAGTGCATGAAAAGAAGTCCTATTACGTTCCATGTTCCAATAACCAGAAAAGAAACCATTCTTTTCAAAAAAAAAAAGGGAAATACTCTTCAAAAATTCGATATCTTTATCGCGGGAATCTGATTGCTTATCAGGAGTCCAAAATCATATGTATAAATAATAAGCACCGGACTAGAGTTCAAAGCATCAGCAATCATCACATCAAAAGCGAAGCATGCTGTCAACCATCGCCGTCCGATGGACCCCTCTGGGAGAAGGTCCGACGTCCAGGCCGCCGTTGCTCATCATCCACACCCGCAAGCTCGAGATGCCGGTCCTCATCGTCCGCTCTCGCGCCTCCGAAGAGGACGTCATACCGCTCCGCGCGCGTGCACGCCTCGTCTTCGAAAAGCACACGTCCTTCTCCCGCCCTTGCACCGCCGATGCCAAGAAGATCGCGCGCCCTCTCCTTGCCCACCAGAGCAACTGCCCCACGTCGTCCGAGCGTTACAAGTACTTCCAAGAGGCCATCGAGAAGGTCTTCCGAATCGCGGGATCCGCCGAGGGAGGAGACGTCGAGCTCTACTACATTATCGAAGTGTACGTGCCGGTGGAGGCCGAGGCCATCGAGGTGGCTCCCGGTGGGCAGTTGGCCTATGCGGAGAAGGGTGTGCGGAAGATGACGTACGGCGAGATCGACGAGGAGAGCAGTAGTAGTAGTACGACGTGTTGTGCCATATGCTTGGAGGAGTTCGAGGAGGGGGGAGGCGGTGGTGAGGCTGACGTGCTCGCATGTTCTTCATGGGATGTGCTTGGAGAGTTGGTTCCACCGGAAGCACCACTGCCCTCTCTGCCGTCGCGAGATCATGTGGCACTTCGCCACGGAGTCTGGAGTCTGAGGTAGAAGATGAGGACAGTACTATCAGATTCGTCATATATATCAATTCAATTCGATAGAGTCTGTAATCTTCTTTTTTTAAGAAAAAATTGTTGAAGGTCATCAGTTTGTTGCTCCTGTTTGGACTACATTGAATTAATAAATATTTTTCTCTGTTTAATCGAGAAAAGAAGACCATTTTTGTAGGATATGCACCTTCTGAGAAGTTTATTTTTAGCACATGATTCATTTTAATTTGCATGGATTATCCCCTGGAATGACGGCGATGATTAGAAACTTAGATTTAGTAACATGCTTTCTCAAAAAAAAACTTTTATAATTACAACGTAATGCATGGATACTCCATTATCAGATAATCACGTCCACGTAAAAATGCTTCATTCTATAATGTGCAACTGAAGTTATCAAGAAGAACGCAACTGATAAAATCGAGATTGCAGTCACTGTGTGATCGAAATCAGACTACTCAGTTCAGTTCCACGTGATTGAATCGATTCTCTATTTTTTTTCCTGATTTGGTTCGTATGGAGTGATTTTTCGGAAGGGATGTATGGAGGAAAATCGTATAGGATGACATAGATACGGATACAAGTATAATGGATCTTTATCTGTTTTTGAATACGGATGCGGATACGAATATTAACGAATATTGAAATTATCTTATCATATTTTGAAAAATGTATACGGATGTAAATGGATATTAATCGCATACGAATAATATTAGAAATAGTATATAGAATCGGCTTAAATATATACGAGTTGGATGGAAAATGCATGATATAAATTTATTAAATGTACTTATATCATAAAAATTATACAAATATAGTAAAAGAATGTATAGAGTTATGTTATGTAATCTTAAAAATAAATCTATGACTACATTTATATACAAAAACAGATGTACGCACGGATACAGATACAGACGTTTGTAGATATTAAAACGATATCCATATCCGTATCTATTTTAAAATGAATACCGATACGACGGATCGGATAAGGATATATCCATATCGTTTGCATCTCTAAGTTGTCAAGATGAGGATACTTGGAGAATGATTATGTTAATTTTGATAAAAAGTTAAAAAATATCCCTATTATGAATATGGATTTTTCTGGCATACTTTTTTTTAACTGGCTGGAATGTAATCATCATTGCTCTATTTATTATATTTAAAAATGTGTGGGAGCAAGTTGAATACAGATCTACCCTCCTGTGTATATGGATTAAAGTTGGTATATGTGGTATATAAATGAAACAAAATATATAACCATAATTACTTATATTAAGATGTATATACAAATATAGGTATGGATTTAATGGATATTAGAGTGATGCCGGTCTCAATATTCATTTTAAAATAGATATAAATAACATAGAAACTCGAATTGGGCATATTCAGATTTATGTACAGGTTAAAGTTTGAGTAATGGATTTATATATTAAGATTGTAAAATATATTTTCTTTCTTATATTGTATTA